>APFE031448914.1:55970-90780 GCA_000404065.3 Pinus taeda | reverse complement strand
AGTTGAGAGGGAGAGATAGACACAACATTCTTGTTTTCAATTTGGAAGAAATAATGGAGGATTGGGTAATCATATGGTATCTGATGCTCTTTAAGGATGTGTAGGGCATACAAGACAAGGGTAGGAAAGAGGACCGATATTCTTTGAGGGCTGGGAACCCAAGATAAGAATAGTCCTAGAAGGGCATACTCCGTGAACACCCGGGTGGGTATGTACCTTGAGAGAAAAGGATGAAGAAGTTTATAGTCATTGGTCTCACCAACATTGTGCTCTGATCTAATAAGAGATAGCGCTATCAGTCAAGGCCTTACTGTGGAAATAATGTTGGTTACTATGATTCTATATCAAAGCTTACCAATCTGATTATTCTTATGATAAATTCATCAGATTGAGAATGACCAAGTACCATTATAAATACCTCCCTATTTAAGAGGGAGTGTTGAAGAAAATGTAATTAGGTTCGGTATTTACAAATGTAATTTTTATCTTTTTACTTGTCAAGAAAAAGAAATATTATTTTTGTAAATTATAAGAATGAGTTTCTCGCTTATTCCATAGGTCTAGGAAAGTCAAAGAGTCAAAGACATGTGTAAAGATCTCTTCTTGAGCATGTGTAATGTATACAAGTCCATAGAAATGTCAAGTACCCCTCCAAGAGAAGAACAATCCTCCAAGACAAACTCAAGAAGAAGTCTTCTAGCTAAATTATGTGAACGACAGTCATGTCGGCCTCAAAGCATATATAGATGTCAAGTCGGCTAAAAAAAGAAGTCACAACGGTTCACTGGTTCATGTCGGCTTGCATACATGGATAGACACCTATAAATACATAGCTGGAGTCACCATAGAGACAAGGAACTTTAGGTAAGTGTCTGCAACTACGAAAGAGGGAAAAACTCCTCTATAACTCTAGGTGAGCACAACGAAGTATAGTATCTCGGCATATGATCTCGGTGGATACTCTGTCTCGGTGAAGGAGGAGAATATGCTACCTCGACATTCTTGTGATCACAGTCATCAACACAGTGATATAAAACACAGTCACTATAATTGTGGAGGGAGCAATACACCCTCGACATATGTACAATCTCTAGATCTTAGTTCTTCGATGGGTAATGCAATAAGGATCTATGAGTAGGCAGAAAAAAAAAACATATGATCTAAGTGATGTCACAATGCTCTCTCAATGTACTAAACACAATCATGAATCTAAATGATCTCAGAGTGCTATCTCGAAAAACTAAACAGAATCACTAAGTGATCTCACAGTGTACCCTCAACATAACATATCATCACAGTGACAGTCTCAAATTAAGGGTGGAAAAAAGGATCTCAATGGTCTCACCAATTGCGATGAATAGATCCTATAGTAACATGATTTGACATGACATACAATTTGGATGAAGTCATGAACTCAATCTCGACTCTCAATTTGATGAAGACATAATTACTGATGAGAATGCAAAAATAATCTTAGTAAAATTATAGTAAAGATCTAACAAAGAGGCAGTAGTAATGATCTCGTTATTGTAATGAATATATCAGAGAAGCAGTGATCATGATGATCTCAGTGGTAACGAAGGAGAGGATTTGTGTCTTGGTCTTGGAGTGGCCTAATATATCAAGGGTCAAGATCTTTGTATTCGTCAATTGGAATCTCTATAAGAAGAATTTAGTGTGGGTTTTCCTCTCCAAGAGGAAGAGGTTTTGGCCCTGGTAGAATGCCAACATCTTGTGTTCTTATATATTTGTTTTTGTTAGATATTTGATGAACTAAATAAGACACACTCTAATAATAACAAGTGAAGATTGAACAAGAAGAATAAATTGAAACACCTCACAAATAGTTATCATGCTCAGAAGAATCACTCTAACTTGAATTGCCCTAGATTCTTCAACATAAAAGATGTGTCTATTCAACAATGAAATAATTGATATTACTATGGCCTCATTCATCTTCATTTGAGCATCCAATTTGATCAAGGATAAGACATTTGAATCTGAGGCAAACGAAGAAGAATACGAGGTTTACAACCTGTAAACCTAAGAATTGAAGCAAGGAAGCAAGGCATGGTTATATATTTTTGTGGGGTTTTTTGTGATACCTTGGGTTTCTTTTGGGAACAATACCTCAACCTTTTATAAGAACAAAATTTAGACCCTTTGGATTAGTTTCGGCCCTATGGTGGAATTAAATAATAGACCTATGATAGGGCACATGATCGACCTTATTGTGAGTAGTTTTTAGGCCTGTAATAAGGCACAATTTTTCCCCTCTTGTAAATAGTCTTTGGGCCTGTAATAGGGCATACTTTCGACCATATTGTGAAGAATCTTTGGGTCTGTAATAATGTATAGGTTCGGCCCTCCCGAGGAATGATTTCAGGCCTGTAATTAGATAGAAATTCAATTGTCTTGTGGATGTGATAAAGCACAGACCTCAGCCTCACCTTGGAGCAGTTTTCATCCTACCTTGAAAGTAAACATTAACAATTATTTGAAGCAGATTTCATCCCTATTTGAAGGAAGACATTGGGGTTGTTTGGAAGCAAAATTTGGATCTTATTTGAAGCAGAAATTTGAGCTGAATTTGAAGTCATCCTTAAAGATCCTTGAAACCCTTGTTGAAACACCTTCGGAAGCTTGGTTGGAGAATATTTTTAAATTTTTGGAGCCTCTCTCTTGTGGAATTTGAGCATCTTTTGAAGAATATTGTAGCAGACCTTAGGGAGGTTTCTTAGAATATACTCCCACCCTTGCTAGAGACTTGATTGGAGCAACAAACTTGAAGTCTTTGAAAACGTTTTTGGAGCATCTTGAAGCATTGTTTAAGCCTTACTGAAGACATCCTTGAAGACTTGATGGATCACTTTGAAAACCAATAGAAGCACTTTTGAAGATTTGTTGGAGAACTCTTGAATATTTTTTGGAGCAACATTGTAGATTTGTGGGAGCACTCTTGAAGACTTGTTGAAGTAACATTCAAGACTTCTTGGAAAACCATTGAAGATATCTTTGAAGCATTCTTGGAACATTGTTTAATACTTTAATGAAGTAAGTATTGTTTATTGAGTTGACCAAGTTGAAACTTAGATTTGTTGAGAGTGTTGTCACTATTTCTTGCACTTGCAGCACAAGTACATCAAGAGGCAAAGAAATCTCCCTAGAGAGAGCCTATGGGTTGATTGTAGACCAATGCCTAGGACATATTAAATATAGGAGTGCTTTTAAGATGGTATGAGAGGGGTTTAAGCACTCCAATTGTCACGAAATGAAGATGGTGGTAAGAGGGTTTGGTTCAATATGCCTTTAACGAGGGAGATTCAATCCAAGTCATGAATCCAAATCCTGGGGGTATATGGAGCAATCTCAAAGAGAAATGGTTTCCTCTTCTCGTGTCCTACACATGGAAATGAGACAACTTGAACTAAATTTGAACTGGTGAAGGAGAGGGAGAGGAGAAGGAGGAAATCAGGTGCAGAGGGATGTAATGAACGAATTCCTCAGTCACTGTATTTGAACAGAAGCATGAGAGAGTAAGAAGGTGGAATGGTAGAAATAGGGGGAGTTGATGTAAAGTTTTAGGCTTGCATAGTAATGGGTATCCATCTCTGTTCAATATTTGAGGTAAGTCTGAGCCACCACAGGTACTATAAGCTACTCAAAGACACGAGTAAATATGAAGGATGATAGGTACTACATGCACAAAGATAACAACAATAATTCTGTGGTCTCGCACAAGTATTCTCTTCTATTTACTAGTGAAGACAAATCCATTTATCAGCTAGAAACTTGATAACTTCCTTAACATTGTTTTAAAGAAGAAATATACGATGAAATGGAGATACAAGAGGGAAAACTTACTGCACATCAACCATGTTTGGAATCAACAGAATAATTTCCATTAATCTTAAAGGTCCAATAAATAGTCCGTACATCTAGTAATGAAATCAGTGAATCCCTTCCATGAATACAACAAATTGAGCCCAAATCGGCCTCACAGCGATCAACCCTCACGGGTCTGAGAATCTTTGCAACCTCCCCTCGGAACCAAAACCACTACATAATATTTCTTCCCCCTTTTTATAAGAAGAGAGGGGTAGTGCCATTATAGTTTACAAAAAATATTTGAGCCCAAGCCCCAACTGTCACACTAGATTGGCTATCTCAACTCTGTGACAGGCTCTGGTGCTCCCAAAAAGATTACAATGGGATCAAATCCCTTACTTGAAGAAATAGATAAATAAATGCACAAGTAAGGAGAATTGAGAGAGAAAGGTGGAGGTATCTCCTTGCTACTTTAGTGGAGGCTTCCAAATGAGTGACGTCCCTACTGTCATAGACTATTTTCAGCTATTTTGAGGTGTTTCACTTATACATCAACCGACTTAAGTCAATTCTTCCACTAAAATTCTTTCAGCGCCAACTAATAAAGTCATGTTACAGGCTGTCTTTCTTTAAATGCATCCATAATCATCATAAAATGCTCAACGACCGACTCATCCGTCTTTCAAAGGCTTTGTGCTGTGCTATCGATATATCGTGGGCTTTTAACCATTTGAACATGTGAACATGTGGGCTGGTAAATAATTAAAACAGGTGAATCAACGAGTGCTTTCAATTGAGTATTAGGACCTCTTTGTTTTAACCCCTTTTATGAATTTCCCCATAGGAACACAGGCGGATACTGGGGGATTTTCCTTAAATTTCTTAAGGCCTTCAATAAACACGCGGTGGGCTTTTTTCTTTATATAAAAATAAGTCCGTTATTGGCCGATTTCCCAGACCCGAAAATTTTGTAGGTCGTCGTTTATAACATATCATGTCTAGGACCCTTCCTTATCGCATCGAAATCACCGATAAACCTGAGACTCAACGCTGCCGATCACCGATAACCTGCTGACATCATTTCTGACGTCATCACTGCCACATGTCACGCTGTGAGTGGTGCCAGGTGGCACTCAGAACAATGCTATAGTACCCCTAAACATGACAAAAGCGAGTGACACATGCCCCCCTGCCACGTCATTATTTGTACGTGCCACATTATTGCTAACATCAACCGCCACGTCAACTCCGTGGACCAATTAGAATTCGCCATGTGGCCCCCTAGAGGAGAGAGATAAAGGCTGGTCGGGCCTTGGTTTTGCCATATTTTTCTTTCTCAATGAATTTGTCAGCCCCCGACGATATTACATTGTATCATAATTGGCCCCTCCACGCAGTCTTTAGGACTTAAATCCCGCCGATCGACCAATACACATGGTGTCCTGACCCGTCGACGCCAATATATGATATCGATGATCGACGGATCACAACTTCTATGATCGTCGATGTTCCTTGCCTTCTGGTCCTCTCCGATACCGATATGCAATTGTGATGAACTATCCCAAGTCCCGATTGCAATTTTTCTTCAACACTTACCCATTTTTGGGTTTTCTGAGATTTCTAAATGGATTCTTCAACAGGCCCTAACTTCTGATCCTAGAACCCTTTTTTGGACTTCTATATACCACTGGAAAGCTCTTTTAGAGCATTACACATTGGAGAGGGCCTTGTTTGGCTCTGACAACTTATGTGGCTTAATTTTTACCATAAAACATCACTACTATTTGGTTTCTGAAGCCACTGGCGACTAAAAAGGTAGTGAGTGACAACATTGGCTCCTACTTGGGACAGTGCCTTGTTGGCAAGGTGTTGGGAACCTGCAGAAAAACATCCTTCACCATTGGGCATGGAGCCAATAATAAATGAATATTTGTAATCAACAAAATATCCATGGGACTTTCCTCATCAATCTAAATGCAAAAAATAAAAATTCTAACAACTGAAAAGTAAATGCTCAGCTGGTGAGCTTATTTATGTAAAATCCTACTTATGTACAATGCTTAATTCATCTAATTATGTTCAAATCTCCAATAGAACTAGGTCAACATTAGAGCATTGGACCACATGCCTTCATACTGCTGAAAAGAAAGATTAAAACAAGCTTGCAACATGAAAAATCTGCAGATATGGAACCTAATACATGTTACTGAAATAACCTATGTTGCTGGCTAAAGAATAGGTTCATATACTCAGCCACATAGTCATGGAATAGAAAATGAATGTTTGCAACAACCTCTTCTTCATATAGAATCTGCTGACTGATATCCTCTTGGCTAGGGCAACCAAAAACATTATCCAACTCCTCAGCTTCAACCTTTTCAAGAAACACTGGCTATTGATCTTTCACTGCCCATTTTTCAATGGGGCCTTTTTCTTGGAAATCTGCAACAGAATCTTCAATGTCTGAACTGTAAGAGTCATATATTGGAGGGTCTATTGAGAATTCTTGGCAGACATCTTGCTACAGCAGGCAGCAGTAGACTTTGCGTGGTATTTTAGCCTTGAGTTCTTCTTGAAACATTTGCTATTGGGAGCCTTCTCCCCACTTGTTGGTAAATAACTCCTTCTACACCTCCATGACCATTTCCTCCTCCTCTGAATCATACGAATCATAGATAGGAGGAGGTCCTTGATCCTGCTTTTCATGTGAAAGATATACATCATGGACTGGATCCTCTTTGTTGACCGCCTGATGGGCCTCTTCTTCTTCTTCAGCTTCCCATAACTGGGAGTATGGTAGCTCTGCCTTAGTAGACTCTCCATCAGAGTCATATTCATCATAATAAGGAGAAACATCAGACTCAACTAAATAAGCCCTCTAAGAGTTTATTTACAACTTAGTGGTGTTTCCTTCTTCTCTTTCTGGCTCATAGGGTGATGCTTCTTGATGTGAGTAGACGCTTTCTTGGAGAGGATCTCCACCAAAATCTTCAGCAAATTCATCAACCTCAGGATTGTTTTCATCACTACAAAGTGTGCAACAATCTTCAAGTAGAGCATTCCATGGATAAAACTTTTGTAATATTGATGGAATGCTGTATGAAAATATTTCAAGGAAGATATGCTGCCATGAGGTAGTGTTTTGTACCAGACTCTAGCACCTCTGTCTAAATAATACATGAACAACTTCATTTGTACATCTTCAAAGAAAATACCTTGTTGCTCCATGTTGACAAGGTTAATCCTCCCTGAATACAGAGATGATCCATTTAGCCCAATGAGTGGGTCTAGAAACTGAAATGA
Source organism: Pinus taeda (assembly GCA_000404065.3). Taxonomy (NCBI): domain Eukaryota; kingdom Viridiplantae; phylum Streptophyta; class Pinopsida; order Pinales; family Pinaceae; genus Pinus; species Pinus taeda. The sequence goes on along the minus strand of APFE031448914.1, from coordinate 83,649 downwards.
CAATCAACTATACATTGTCCCAGGTTATATTTGAAAAGTAGAATGAAAGAGATGACCTACCTCATTCTGATGCCATTCAGATTTCATTTGTTGAAGGCCTCTAACCACTTGCGTCACGGAATTGTTCCTGCTTCTCTCAACATTTATGTACATGCACAAGTGATCAAGAGACAACAAAGCATGCCAAAACCAATAACGATCTAGTAACAACCTACTTAACTGATCAAGGAATGCCAAGTTAAATAAATACATGAACATATATATTTTGGGAAGATGAACCAATAGTTGTATATTATTAGGAAATAAAGGGAAGCTTACAACCAAAAGCCTTGATGTTGAAAGGCTCTTCTTGAGTGGTAATCCAAGTCCAAGCCAAAAAACTCTCCAAGCACTCCTCCAAGTCTAATGAATAGCCTCTAGGCACAAGCTTAGCATAAGGGTGAAAATAGAAAGAAACCAACCATTTAGGAATGGGAGAGGAGGAATTTATAGGTTAGGAGAGGGAGTTATGACTCCTCCAAATATAGGATTAGGCCCACAACTCAAGGAGGTAGCTCATAGGGATAAGACAAAGAGGTCAAGTTGGGAGGATTCAACCTCATCTATGAGAAACCACCTCCAACTCGCCGCTCTGGAAGCTTCTAGATCACGAGGCTTCTCATCTCCTTTGGGAAAATTACATTTTTGGGATGATCGCGGGTATGCAAAAGAACAAAGCGATGCCATCATGGATCAAACTCAGTGCAACAGGTGACCATCACTGTTTTAAGCTTCATAAGAGTGATGACTCTCATTTTAGGGTTTTAAGAGCTATTTCTTTAGGGAAAGCTCAAGGCATTTTCCAAACAACGCCTTAGGAGGGATCTGAGGTGTATACATGGATGAGTATACTGTTTAATGGTCATGTTTCAGGCACTTCGGAGTATGTCACAAGGAAGTGCAGGAGGTGTGACAAAAAACTGTGTAACAGATTCCCCCTAAAGCATGAAGGCAGAACGAGGAGTGATGGTTGATATGCTTTATGAGCTCTTACAAGGATGGGGACACACACTATCAGGAGACCTTCAAATCAAGGATGCATATACATATACATATATAAGATCAAGACATGAATCCATGACATGGATGCAACCATCCATATGATGAAGACTATATGAAAAGATCCATGGTATGGGTGCAACCAACAAGATAACAAGGATCATCGTAAATATAAAGTCTCACGGTATGGTCACAACCATTAGTATAGTAGAAACATGTGTAAAATCATGAATGACATATAACTCCATGTACCCTGAGTCATAATAGACAAGACTCAGGGTATTGCGCTCCATCCCAACCCGATCAACGTACGAATCCTAACATGTGAATAAATGTTGAAGTCGAACATGCTAGAAAACCACCTCATTACTAGCTAATGATGTAGACCGTTAACAGGTACAAAAGAAACCACCAATAATGACAATGGTTCTTAAGGTACAACAATACAATCCGTGAATGTAATAGTGAGGCTAAAAGTCGAACACTCATGGAATCACTCGATCGAAAGCCAATGATGAAGACTTGTCATCGGATGCGAAGAACTGGCCATTAGGGCATGCCAGCTCTAAGGTACTGATACAAAGTTTCTAAGTCACCTTCCTAGATAATGAGCTGAAGTTGACAAGAAGAAACTCTCCAAAGGAGGGAAATGATGAATCCCCCATCATCGACACGAAACAAGGAATACAGTGGAGAATAATTGTCAAGACTGTAAAAGCGAGTCAAACAGTGTATAGGTAAATAACTGCAGATTGGACTTCTCTTGAACATTGGTGACACGAATTTGGAGTGTGGCAACATCTGACTCGACATAGGACTAAAGGTCATGATGAAAGAATGGAATAGTCAAATGAGAGGCAAAATGGATCACCCAAACCCAGGAGGACAAGTGACTAAGTGAGGATATCCCAAACTTGACATGAGAGTAGAAGTGTGTCATGTTCAAGAGTGACATGCTGCCTATACAAAGGATGTCTCATCTTCATTTTTCCTCGCTATATGTAGCGAGTACCACAATTATTTTTATCACAATATTGAAGGGGATAGCATATGCTTGCCATGTAAGTTCATTCTTCGAATGAATCCATCCTATAAGTTTTACGAGCCTTAGGAAGGAGAAGCTCGGTCTCATCATGGTGATGATTCTTTCATCCTAGAGTTTTAACGAGTTTGATGTAAGAATAAATTGATATCTTTTTTACATTTAGAGAGTTTGAAAAAGAAACGAAAAAGAAAACTCCATCTTGTCACTTTTCGTAATTTGTCCCTCGAATCTGAAAAGGTAGAAAAAAATATCTAAGGGAACCTCTTGACCATGTCGATCAAGGTATACCTTTTTTGTAAATAGTCAATCTCAGCCCGAAAAAGGGGTAAATGTGTACTGAGGTGACATCGTTTTATTTACTTTAACGAGTTCAAAACAACAAGTACTTGGCAATCTTTTCAGTTTTCGAGAGTCAAAAAAGAGCTCAAAGATGACTCCAGGGGGGTTCCTTTTTTGTTTATTTAATGAGTCTGAAAAAGAGATAAAATAAAACTCACAAGAATTAATCAATAATGATCACTGTTCAGTCGAAGGTACCTATAACTGCACAAAGAAACACACCCATCACTGATTTCTAGAAAGACATTAAAATATTACAAAAATATTGACAAAAATGATTTGTAAACCTTATAAATTGCCAAAAGTAATTTTATTTTTTACCATTTTACCACAATAAGATTTGAAAGTGCATTTGTGCCCTAATTATCTTGATTTTCAAGTGGTCGTTGCGGGAGATCCATGGTACCATTTCACGAACCATCTACAACAGGTAAAAGGCTCATCCCTGCTCTTGCATTTTATCACTTTTTAATGCATTTTAAATGGTAAATTTTATGCTTTAAGGGAGGATTTTAAATTTTTAGGGCACCGACACCCATCGCAAGTATGGTCATTGGACCTGCGATGATTGCGCTCGAGACCAAAGGCTCGTGCGATGCCATCTCTCTGTTTGTAAAAACAGGGGCGATGGCGCTGAGGAAGATTTTTTGGAAAGGAAAACCTCTTTAAAAGCAAAAATTGATGATTTCAATCCATGAACAAAGCATTGATGTTAAATGACATTTTGCAGGAGATCATGGTCTTGGAATGGAAGGAAAGAGGCCATGAGGCTGAATACTTCCAAGCAGCTCAGGATCTTGAATGCATAAATGCTCTAAGGAATTGCAGGCTCCTAAAATTCTTCAAGATCACAGGGTTAAGGGCTTAGATGGAATTGCTTCCCTATTTGATCAGTGTCTGGGATGTAGATCGAGAGATCTTCATCATAAAAGGCTAGGAACTAGAAATTGAGGAGATGGACATCTACTTCATCACGAGATTGTCTCGACGAGGGGTAGTGATCCAAATCTTTGGATCTCGCCAAGGAGGTGAAAGTACAAGGACTCTAGTCCAGAGGCATTGTCCTGGTGCCAAAATGACCAATGGAGGGAAGGTGAAGTTATCGAAAATCACCAACAACTTCGTCTTGAGAATGATTTTGTTCACTATGGCGCATTTATCCGGAATGAAAGTCTTACATGAGGCTTCAAAGTCCTAGTTCCAATATGTTATCGCATGTTTGACCTCTGCCATATTCAACTGGTTTGGAGGCCTTTTTGCAAATATGAAATGAAAACTGAACAAGGGGAAGCATGGACACCTGGAGCAATTCAGGTTTGGCTCTATATTGTCAACCTTCTTTTTAGAGCGAGTGAAATTATTCTGGTATCAATGGGAAGATGTACCAGATCCTGCTCCCCGAGATTCAAGACTCATGCAATGGAGTCAACTCATGCCTCGAGGAGGAACGGGTCAGCATATGCATTATCCACCATAATTTTTCGCTTGGCTAGAACGTCAACTACTCGTGGAGGATGACTACGCTTATGCTGGCATGGATTTTAGGTGGGATCTAGATCTACCTCTGCCACGAGGAGAATAGTGGACCGATGCAGGTAAAAACTTGTTTTTTGGATTTTTTCAAGTTTTATGATTTTTTTTAATAAAAGTGTAACCTGAGACTCAACTTGTGATAAATGTGCAGATGTGGGACCAGAGAGACCACTAGGCATGTTGCCAATAGCACGGTGGGTTGCACATCGGATAGTGGGCGCAGAATATGAGGAAGGCGTAGACACCTTACCTGAGATGGAGCACAATCTGGAGGTGATAACTCGTGGAGTCCTAGAGTATGCCACTATTGATAATGTTCCACTGTGTTGGAAGAGACACACAGTGGGGTCTCTGCGAGACTGCGTCGGTTGTTAAGCCGAGTGAGTAGAGCGGTCTCGTGCTATCATGAGCACCGTGCAGACTGATAGTTTATCTAGTTCTTTTACACATTTTGTAGGCTTAGAAATCCAAGTGTCGCAGAACACTTTATTTTTTAATATTTTATTTTTTAGAAATCCAAGTGACGCGATATATATTAATATCTATATATATATATATATATATATATATATATATATATGCATGTTTTATTTCCTACTTATCTGTCCATAGAGTGATCAGTTTTATAAATGACACAAATGCTTATCAAGGATAAAATTTGCTAATGCATCTATTAATGTATTTAATTATGTGGAATATGTTAATATGTGATAAAATCAAAATTTATTTCCAGCAATCTAAGATGTAGATACATACACAATATTTATGGATTTCTCATTGAGTAATTATTGTTTAATTATAACACAACGAGTTGTGAATCCAACTTGACAACTAAATCCCTAATTCCAAGAGCAACTACTTCTGAGAAGAGTTCAATAACTGTACTATATTCAACAATATTATTGGTTGTTTGACCAAGGCAGATACCTTGTAAGTTAATCAACTCACCATTAGGGTCATACAATACCCATGCTGCAGAAGACAGGTTCCATGTGCTACGACAAGCACCATCAACAAAACCAACGTAATGGCTTGATGACATCTGCAAACTGAGTAAAATAGGGTAAGTAGAAAAACACATGTTTGCAAAGCAAATAAACACACCAAAAATAAAAAAATGAACACTAATGAATTAACACACTAATGTACAAAGGTCATTACATGAATTTCATGCATAACACTTCTTTAGGTACAACCCATTACGGGGCTGTGACAATGCATTTCCCTCATAATCACATAGCTCATAGGCACCTTTTTGTGAGACACGCTTGACGATGTAGGGCCTGTGCCACATGGTTTCAAACTTTCCTGCTCCCAATTTATCATTGGCTTGATCCTAAAGAAGGACTAAGTCACCTTCAAACAAAGTGCGAGGAGAAACGGTTTGGTCAAAATGAGCTTTGACTCGTTTCTTTTGAGCTTCAATGACCATCACAAAAATGCAACGAGTCTCGTCAAGCCTATCAAGATATAGTAGTCGCTCCTCTTTAGGTGAGGTATTCGGAAGAGGTTTGATAGCTATTTTAAGTGAAGGGATTTCACATTCGATTGGAAGAGTTGCCTCTAAACCATACACCAACTGGAATGAAGTGAGTCCAGTGGCCATCTTAGCAGAATTTTTGTAAGCCCAAAGAGCTGAGAATAACATCAAATTCCAATCCTTTTTTTGCTTCCCAATGGTACGTTGAAGGATAGTAATCAAAAGTTTATTAACTGCTTCAACCTCGCCATTAGCCTATGGATAATAAGGAGTTGAGCTATCATGATGAAAGCCCAAATGAGTAGTCAGCTCTGCCATCATGTGCTGAAGAAAATGTGATCCATGGTCGGTCACAATAGCTTCAGGAACACCAAAAAATGCTATGATGTGGTTAAAAAGGAAATGAGAAGAAGTAATACTGTCAGCATTGTATGTAGGCATCGCCTCGACCCATTTAGTAAAATAGTCGACACGACGATTATATAACCATGCCCCCCAGCTAAGCGAGGGTTACAAGTAATGAAATCAATGTCCCATTTAGCAAATGGGCCAATGGTAATTACTGGGTGTAAGGGTGCGGGTGGGGCGCGCTGCTTGCAGTTGAAAATATGGCATTCATGGCATTTTTAGGCAACTAGAATACAGTCTATAAAGATAGAAGGCCAGAAATAACCAACGCAGAGAATTTTCTGAGCAATGGCATATCCAGGCATATATGACCACCACAGGCACCAGAGTGGAAATCATTTAAGACCCGTTCAACCTCTTCTAGGATGAGTTACCTACGAAGAATAAAGTCCACACCGACCTGATACAATGTATCACCAAGGATCCGATAGGGTTGGGGCTGATTTCGAATGCGGTGTCAGTCAGATCGGGACAACTTAGATCAAAAGGTTTGGGTTTGGAGATAAACGATAATATCTCCATACCATGGGTCAAGAGTGCTGATCAAAAATAGAGTTTCATTAGGAATCTACTCAGTAAAACCAGTTGAAGTGCTTGCAGACGAAAGAGCATAGATCAACTCAGCAAAGACGAGAAATTTTTGATTTGGCAATAGTAAATTCCAAATCAAACTCTTGCAGGATGACGATCTATTTGGAGTATTCCCCCCTAGTAATTGATGAGTCAGTATATATGTCATGGGTAGAAATCACTATGGTTTTCCATAAAAGGATATAGTGTCGAAATATTTGGATGACATGAACTACCGACAAGGCAAGCTTCTCGACATGGGCATATTGAGACTAAGTGTCGAGAAGATTTCAGCTTAAATAATAAACCATGTGCTCATTTCCATCATCGTCATCCTGAACTAACACCATAGAAATAGTAGTATCAGCTGCAGCCAAGTACAGGAAGTAATCACGACGATAATCGGGGGGATGCAGTAAAGGAGCACTGATAAGCATGTCTTTTAAATCATTGAAGGATTTATGGGCAACTTCATCCCAATAAAAGGGACCCCTTTCTTAAGTAAGCAAGTAAAACCCTTGGCGAGTTCGGCGTAATTAGGGACAAATCGATAGAGAAAATTAGCCTTTCCCTCCAGGCTCTACAATTGCAGTAATGATTTCGGTGGGGGGTGAGGGGGTAAATTGACAATGCCCTCAACTTTCAAAGGATCAATTAGGATACCTTTGTGAGACACCACAAAACCTAAGAGATGGCCAGACTCAACACAAAACACACACTTGTGTGGATTGAGACGGATATTATAATGTCGACATCGTAAAAAGATGGATCTTAAGTGATCTAGATGGTCACAACGCTTAACAGAATGAGTTGGTAAGTTGTCGAGGTAAGGCTGAGCAATGTGTCGAATGTCGTGAAATGCATAAGGAATTTCTCATTGAAAGGTAGTGCCAACATTATTCAAATAGAAAGGAAGCTTTTTGTAAGCGAAAATTCCCCAGGGACAAATAAAGGCTGCCTTATGTTGATCAATGGGTGAAATGTTAATATGGTTATAGCCATAAAAACCGTCCATGAATGAAAAAATATCACTCCCAGTGCATTCGTCGATGATTTGATCGATAAATGGAGTGGGATAATTGTCCTTAGGACATGCGTAATTGATACTGCGATAATCAACACAGACATGGATCATGCCCTTCTTTTTGACAACAGGGACGATATTGGACACCCAATCCGCCAATGGAATAGGATGAATAAAACTTGATTTTAAAAGCTTCTCCACTTCTACTTTGATAGCAACAACCTCCCAAGGGTGCATAGGGTGAAGCCATTGTCAAACAGGCTTAACACCTGGATAAGTCGGGATCTGATGCACCACTATTGATCTGATGCACCACTATTGCTGGATCAATACTAGGCATTTCCTCGTATGACCATGCAAAGAGGTCTCATAATTCTTTAAAAAGTTGAGTATAAACCCTGACCTCATCTGGAGAATAGGAAACCCGAATATGAATGTTCTCAATGATTCCAGTGTTAAGAAATTTAACCAAGAACACAAATTAATTATGGAGAAGAATAAATATAAAATTAACCAGCAATAACCATAAACACATAAATACACATGTTTATCCGGGAAAACCCCAAATCCGGGGAAAAACCCAATCATAATGAAATTTCATTATCCTTGGCCAAAACCCTGGCCAATCCGGCCAAGTGAGCCTTCACCGCTCACCTCCAGGCCATGCATTACAATGAAGTCCTTCCAGCCTTTTATAGGCTCCATTACATATAATACCACGGGCAGAATACCATGGGTGCACAATACCATGTGCCCCAAAACCATCACTATTTAACCTCGTCAACTTTTGACTCTATCCTGAGTCAAGTTTACCTAACAATTTCCCCCCTTAAACTTGACTTGGGGTTCCTTGACTAACTCCAGCCAAACCTGCTAAGTGAGACAATCCCGCTCACTCTAGCTCTTACCCCCCTCAAAGTTTTTTACTCGGGGTATTGTTTAACCTGACATCCCCCCTATCACCTAGGTCTAACCCAGACTTTACCGGTGATCACCGAGGGGTACACATGCCTTACCAGGTCTTACAGTAATATGCCCATTTACATGCAATAATTTTGACTTCATTAATTATTATTTTTTTTTTGTTTACTGCTGTTGTGATTTTGATCCATCCTCTCAACAGGTGACGGGTTCAATTCTTGATCCCATCAGATTTCGCGTTTTCATGCTAGCTGAATTCATTTTTCATGATTGCTTCCTTGATCTCGCATTTCAACTCCTGCAATGCTTTCCTCTCTGATTCCTTCAAATCAGAAACGAAGTTGCTCTACTCCTTGAATGAAGTCAGCCATGGCTCTGTTACAGGACTGCTCTCTGCAACACCATTTCCATTGGGCTAAAATAAATCCTTCATTGAAGGCATACATTCGAAGCCCAAACCCTCAACCATGGCTCTGATACCAATTGTTAAGAAATTTACCCAAGAACATAAATTAATTACGCAGAATTATTGAGAGAAGCAAATATAAAAATAACCAGCAGCAACCATAAACACATAAACGCACATGTTTATATGGGAAAACTCCAAATCTGGGGAAAAACCCAATCGTAATGAAATTTCATTATCCTTGGCCAAAACCCTGGCCAATCCGGCCAAGTGAGCCTTCACCACTCACCTCCAGGCCATTCATTACAATGAAGTCCTTCCAGCCTTTTATAGGCTCCATTACATATAATACCACGGCAGAATACCATGGGTGCACAATACCATGTGCCCCAAAACCATCACTATTTAACCTCGTCAACTTTTGACTCTATCCTGAGTCAAGTTTACCTAACATCCAGGTTTAATGGAAATATCAAGAGACATAGTAGCAGTGATTTTCCCCATATTACCCTCCGACAAGACTTCATGCACTAGGACATGTGTTTGAAGTGGAGGTGTAGGACAATGAGAAACAAATGCTTCAAGACAAGAAGGCATCTCATCAAGGCTAGGAAGAAATGAAGAATGATGATGTAGAGTGTTCCATGGAGTTTCGTCCAGAGACATGACCTCAACGATACTCTCTTTAGTGGGGAATGTCTCATTCAAAGGATTTGGAGAATCCCAAGAACCAAGCCAAGGAGATGGTACATAAGTGTCCAGGTTCATACTGAAAACAATATGACTTTTTGAAGTGGCCATCGAAGCGAAGACAATTTCTTGATAATTTTGCTCCAGTGGACTTAAGGCATAGCATCGCCAAATGAATCAATTTGATCTAGGGTAGGGATAATCCAAGGATCCGTAGAGACCGAGATAATATTAATTGAATGAACATTCGGAAGTGGAGAGTAAAAGTACCCATTAAAACATGGTCTTTGAAGGGACCTGCCTTCACAGTCTTATAAGGAATTTCAGTATTTCACACGTAAAGGACATTGTCGTTTGATGAACTAGAAGAAAAGAAGGACAGTTGATCAACAGGACAATTTTTTCCTTCATGAGGAAAACGAAACTCAGAATAAAGAAGCCACCACACAAGACATAGCGTGGGTCCAACTTCTTCTGAGAAGAAGGTTGTAGTTAAGATTTTCATCTACAACTTCTACTTCTAATTAAATAGTCTTTCCTTCTAATGTAATAGACAATCTTGTGAGAATACCGTAAGGACGTGAGCCTCTTCCATCAAAGGCTTCCAAGGTGTTTAGGGACTGGTTAAGAGTAGGAGAACCAATGGCCTTCCAACATGAAACAAACATGATGCAGGTAGAGGTACCTTCATCAATAACAATTCGATGGATTGTATTTCCTTTGATAAGAACCTGTATCAGAAAAACAATCTAATGAGGAAGATGAGGCACGTGGTTTTCAAGATCGAAGGTAATCAGACTCGAATTAGAAGGATCAATAGCACCTATGGAAAAAAATAGTGACTTCGGCTACGTTGGACAAGATTGGAGAACCTCCAAGGCAGACACCACTGAAGGTTCCTGAGCTAAATCCTCAACAATATTGTAATGTTGTGCAACTCTAGCATTCAGATTAAAAGAAGATTTCCAAAGAACACCTTTGGGAGGTGGTCAGATAACAAACTCACTGTTAGGGAAATCAATATGGAGTGGACTAGAATTGGATGGAGTATAAGTATAAGGAACATTGGTAGCTTCTTTCTCCACCGTTTGCTTATGCGTGGTTTGATAGTCCTTTGTTTGAGTAGCGATTGAGATAGGTGATGAACCTTGCATCATGAAAACCTAGGAACCACAGGAAGCAGAGGACTGTGGTTGGTCTACCAACTGCGTCTACTGAGATGGAAAAGGTTCTTTTAAGACAGTTGGAGTCCCTTTCAACAAGCGATTAAATATATAATGTCGGGGACAATCCTTGGTGTAATGATCCTCCTCATAGATGAGGAAAGGATATTTCGGCTTTCTTTTAGAAGCATCATCAGGAGATGATTTAGGTGGGTCCTATTTTGGGTCATCAACTTTGGCTTTACCTTTGCCCTTATTCTTACCTTTAGATGCCTTATTTGCTTCGGTAGACTAAACAACATGTACCTTAGAGGTTTTATCAGGACTGGATGATTTTTTCGAGGGATTATTGGAACCAATGTTTGAGACAGATTTTTATTGAGAAGAAGCTTTCATGGAAGTCTGAGACACGGAACCAATCACACCACCAACAGGTGGTGCATCAGGACACTTTGATGCTTTCAGATCCGATGATGGTATTGGAGCATCAGACAACATTTCATACAACATGCAAAATTGCGAATAGACTAAGTCTAGATACTAGGCATGGGCGATATCTTTCTCTTCAGTAACACATCCAACCATAGACATATCCTTAGAAATTTTGCTAACAAATGATTTTGTGAACCATTCAGTCAACAACTCATGAGAATTCTCAAATTTGATGAGGTGATGCCGACGTCTCCATTCATGGATATGATCGGAAATGTGGGTCGCCGTGTCTTGCTTAAGGGATGTAAGAAAATGAGTGCCAGTTTCATATCGAACTAACAATTAGAAGTGGGTGAGAAAGGCCATAGCCAAAGATTTGAAGTTAGCATAGGTACCTCAAGACAACTCGATATACCATTTAATGGCAACACCTGTGAGAGTTCTCTGAAAGAGTCGAAGATAAATAGAATCATCTACATACAAATTGGAGGAGAACCATAGGTGATATGTCATCACATAGTCCTACGGGTCCTCCTTATCTTTTCCCTCAAATTTGGGGCAATCACTTGGAAATTTTGTTTGAACTGGAGGCTAGTAAGGTGAATGAAGAATGGGATCATTCGTGAGCCTCGAGACATTGGGAAACTCCAACGTATCCAAGAAAGGCAATTGCGTATGAAACGACATATAGGGTCTTTGAGGAGACCCAAACTATGGATTCCATCCTTGTTGGTAAGGATTTTGGCCCCACAGTGGAGGATTTTGCCCATACGGGACTTGATTTTGTCCCCACTGAGGGTTACCTAGACCATAAGTTCGATTTGGTCCATGGTTGGCTTGATATTGTCCTACCATAGGCCGTTGATAAGCATTGTATGTGGCATACGAGTTATAAGGTTGTTGAACATGTTGACCCTGGATGTAGGGAGATTGACCCTACTGCTGCAGGGGTTGACCTTTGGCTTGCAAGGGCTGACCTTGTTGATACACATATAAAGCTTAATACTATCAAGGTTGACCTTGTTGTTGCGAAGGCTGACTTTGCTGCTGTAAAGGTTGACCTTGCTACTGCAAAGGTTGGCCTTGCAAGGACAAAGGTTGAGAAGACTGTTGAACAAACTGAGTTTGCGGCTACAAAGGCTGTTAATATTGCGATAAAGGTTACCCCTACTACTATAATAGTTTCCTTGCTACTGCAATTCTTTCTGTTACTACTGCAAAGAATCCCCTTGCTGTTGCGAAGGTTGACCTTCCTGCTGCAAAGGTTGTCCTTGCTGTTGCAAGGGTATCTAGATAGTCCCTTGGGATATACCCTGAGGGTATTGATAATTCCCAAATTAAATATGACCATATCCACTAGGAATAACTGATTGACTAGGCTGAACATAAGCTCCTGCTTGAGGAATGTGAGATAGATTAACCAAGGCTTGGGAACCATATGGGACATAAGATTGTTGGAGTGGAACTTGAGCCATATAAGGCTACTGATATTGGATGTTACCTAACTCAAATGGACTAGAAGGGTTATTGATACTACCATAATAAGGTTGATTAACTCCAACGATGTGAGTTTGTAATCCACTCACATTGGTTTCACCTTACACAAGAGGAGTATTCAGATCTTGCCCTCCACGCGGTGGCACATTTTGTCCACTTGATGGAGGGGTAGAGGAACTTACCAAAACCTGACCTGAAACAGTCAGTTGTACCAGAAGGGTCAGTTGAAACAATGAGACAGGCTGTGATGGAATGGTAGGTTGAACAAGAATTCAGGTGACAACAATTTGTATAGAAGTTCGAGAGGTCGTGTTCAAAATGAATGGACCAAATGTAGGCATAGAATTGGAAGACCAAATTGGGTTTTGATACAATGAAGAAGCACTAGGTGTACCTGAAACTAACTGAGCTAAAGTGGTATAGCCATGTGGCAACATGGGCCCACTAGTTTCAGGAAAGGTGAGAGACATGACTCTTCCTATATAAGAAAAGCCTTATGGAGGAAATTCATACCCTTTCTCATCATCAACTTGGGAGTATAGGTAGCAGAAACTTCCGAATGACCTAGAGAAGAGGTTGGGATTTCACCTTCTGACTCCGTAGATGGAAATAACCGGTGAAGATGAATCTGAGATGTATGAGGAGATAAATCCAAAGGAATACCAGGTTGATTGTAAGGACTGTAAAGATGCAGAGGAGATATCACAATAGAATCGAATAACGAATTTGACGAATAGATAACAAGCCTCTACGGACTCGTAGGGGTTTGAATAGGATTATCAGAGGTATCTGCATTAGATTCTTGATATGATCAAGAATCTGATGGAGGTGGATGAGAAGACAAAGGTTGGATACTTGGAATAGTCCCAAGTTCAAAACCTTGATCCTCAAGTGACTGAGGAAGTTACGGATGAAATCCTTGGGAGGACCCTTCAGTATCAGACAATGAAGGGGAAATATGAGATGAAGTCAATGGTTTAGCCATGATGACTTCCTCTCAAAAGCAAAAAAGGAAAGGATATGTGTTAAGGGCTTTTAACAATCTTGAAATTAATAGGGAATTACTCAATACTGGTCTAAGAAGCAACTTCTTGGGTTTGACATGTTTATCGTGGGCGGTTATTTTTAGAAATAAAAAGTTTGTCTTTTCATTTTTTAAGAGTCGATAAACGGAAGAAAAGGTGACTCTAGTCACTTTTGAAGGTTTAGCGTGCTTGAAAGGACAATTTTCTCGATGATCTTTTCAAATTTAAAGAGTTAGGAAAGACCGAAATGACTACTCAGGTGAATCTAGGCAAAAGGAGTACCAATTAACTGTGAACTGCAATATACATCCTAAAAAAATAAATTTACCAAGGACTTGATGTACGTGCAGGCAATCTCCCCGAATGCTGTGTTCAGTGTATCACGTTTACAGGGCGGCAGACTCAACTTCCTATGGATAAAGGTTTGCAACCTATGGGGGTCGTCCTTTATATACGCAACAATATGAGGAGCACAAGTCCGTGCTAGCGATCTCTAATGCCAAAGTGAACAACAACTGCTAATTTTTAAAGATGCCAGAACATGTCTATAGCCTAAACCAATAAATATGAACATTAATGTTTCAAATGCTCCTTAGATTAATTGATAGATTTTAAAGTTGATCTTGTAATTATGTTTCGATTTCAAGGCCTTAACGATGTTACTTGTTCCTAAAATGAAAACTAGATGATGAAATGAAATCCTTCAATTTGATGAAAGCTATCTATGTAAGGAAGAAGATCACTCAAATCATGCATCAAACTAAATTCAAAAGTGAATTCATGACAATCTTCAAATGCTAAATGCAAAATATGAAATCTAGTCTTTCATATGATAAGTAAATGCAATGCCAAAACAAACCTTAAAGCAAAAATTCCTTAAGATACAATGTTGATTTTTCTCTTTTCACTTAAATGCAATCAATGTAATCTAGTGAAAATTTAAAGAGAATGCAAGCAAGCCAACAAATATGAAAATCTCTTTCACATTAATGATTTGAAAGCAACTTAAAAATGCTTTGAAAATTATGAAAATATAAACACTTCCACTTTCACTTTTTGAAACACAAAACTCAAATCAAACACTGACTTTCGATTCAAATGAGACAATCAATTTGTAATCTATTGTTTCTCAAACAGAAATTAAGTGACTTTCACAGTATCTACTAATGAAAACAACTTAAGACACAAGAACCAAAAGTGATCTACAAAGGATATCTGAACACACAAAGACTCTTTAACACAGGTAATTGATCTCTGATCTCTGATGAGAAGACCAACGAGTGGACGAAGGTTGACCTAGAAGACCTAGAAACCCTAAAAGGCTAATCAAACTTAAAGCACACTCAAACCAAGTTAAAAGGTAATTGCAATCAGACAATAAGGGAGTCAACTGGTATCACACTGGTAAATCAATGGGAGAAGGCAAAAAGGACTGATAACAAGAAGACAAACCCTAGATTTATCTAACTTCTACAATCATCGCACCTGTTAAGAGGAAAGCAATGATCATTACTACTGTAATCAACAAACCGACGATATCATCATGATTGTCAGGGTCAAGAACACGATGGTTGAAAAAAGCAAAGAAAAAACACAAAATCTTCAAGAACAACTCAAATCAACAACCTTCAAGCATCTACCAGAAAGTGACACTGGATACAGACAAACAATGAGGTCTAAGAATGAATGGTTGATCAAACTTGTCGAAAGACAATGTGAAGAAATTGAAGGAAAAGATCATAGGCTCCCTAGCGGAGTCACCATTTTGTTGACAAGGTTAATCCTCTCTGGGGACAAAGACAATCCATATAGCCCAATGAGTGGGTCTAGCAACTGAAGTGACAATCAACTAGACATCTTCCTAGGTTATAATTGAAAAGTAGAACGAAAGAGATGGCCTACCTCATTCTAATGTTATTATGATTTGCTTTGTTGAGGGCCTCTAACCGCTTGTGTCACGGACTTGTTCCTACTTTTCTAAGCATTTATGTACCTGCACAAGTTATCAAGAGACAACAAAGCATGCCAAAACCAATAGAAAATCCAATAACAACTTACTTAACTGATCAAGGAATGTCAAGCTAAATAAATACATGAACATATATATTTTGGGAAGATGAACCAACAATTGTATATTATTAGGAAATAAAGGGAAGCTTACAACCAAAGCCTTGATGTTGAAAGACTCTCCTTGAGTGGTAATCCAAGTCCAAGCCAAGAAACTCTCCAAGCACTCCTTCTCCAAGTCTAATGAATAGCCTCTAGGCACAAGCTTAGCATAAGGGTCCAAATAGACATAGACCAACCATTTGGGAATGAAAGAGGAGGAATTTATAGGGTAGGAGAGGGAGTTAGGACTCCTCCAAATATAGGATTAGGCCCACATCTCAAGGAGGTAGCTCATAGGGATAATACAAGGAGGTCAAGTTGGGAGGATTCAACCTCATCTATGTGAAACCACCTCCAGCTCGTTGCTCTAGAAGCTTCTAGATCACGAAGACTCTCATCTCCTTTGGGAAAATTACCTTTTTGGGATCATCACAGGTATGCAAAGGAACAGAGCTATGCCATCGTAGGTCAAGCTCAGTGCAACAAGCAACCATCACTATTTTAAGCTTCATAAGAGCGATGACTCTCATTTTAGGGTTTTAAGAGCTATTTCATCAGGGAAAGCTCAAGGCATTTTCCAAACAAAGTTTTAGGAGGGATCTGAGTTGTATCATGGATGAGTATATTGTATAATGGTCATGTTTCAAGCACTTCGGGGTATGTCATAAGGAAGTGCAGGTGGCATGACAAAACACTGAGTAACACTCCATGCAATCGTGAAACTCTTTAAAGTGCTGGTCGTGCCTTCTCCCTGTGTTCCCACTAAATCTAGGCAAGTAGGTATCCCATTCATGAAACAAAGGAACATGGTTAGGATAACCAACAATGGAAGAAAAATCCAGTGGGGCAAACTTGTTGGCTAGGAATGCAGGAATGGCCATCTTGAAAACCTCCCTATATGATTGATTTCGGCTTCAAAAGTAGGGAAAGTTTTCAGCTGCTGTAGCATCTGAGTGGATACGGGGATGCTTGAAATCCAGGATGATCAAATAGAGATATGGACAGTGGAGTCGCTAGGATGTTTACCATAGAATTGACAATGGAGTCATGAAGGTGAGAGATCTTCAATCCACACTTCCATAGCTCACCTAACAGGGGAAATGTAAAACTTTGTCGTACCCAGGGAAAAATATTCTAATCCATTCCCCGACAATGACACTAGAAAGATGTTTTTGCTATTTCTTGCACCTGCAACACAAGTACAACAAGAGGCAAAGAAATCTCCCTAGAGACAACCTATGGCTTGATTGTAGACCAGTGTCTAGGAAATCTTAAATATATGATTTCTTGTATGATGGTATGAGAGGGGTTTGCAACACTCCAATTGTCATGAAATGAATATGGTGGTAAGAGGGTTTGGTTCAATATTCCTTTAATGAGGGGGATTCAAGTCAACTCATGAATCCAGATGTTGGGGGTATATGGAGCAATCTCAAAGAGAAATGGTTTCTTCTTCTAGTGGCCTACGTATGGAAATGACACATCTTGAACTAAAGTTCAAGTGGTGAAGGAGAGGGGGAGGAGAAGGAGGAAATCAGGTGTAGAGGGATGTAATAAACAAAGTCCTCAGTCACTGTATTTCAGCAGAAACATGAGAGAGTAAGAAGGTGGAATGATAGCAATAAGGGGAACTGATGTAAAGCTTTAGGCTTGCATAATAATGGGTATTAATCTCTGTTCAGCAGTTGGGGTAAGTCTGAGCTACCATAGGTACTGTAAGCTACTCACAGACACGAGTAAATCTGAAGGATGACATGTATTGCATGCAAAAAGATAACATAATTAATTATGTGGTCTCGTACAGGTACTCTCTTCTATTTAGCAGTGAAGACACATCCATTTATCATCCAAAAACATGACAATTGCCTTAACGTTATTTTAAGGAAGAACTACACAATGAAATGAAGTTACAAGAGGGAAAAATTACTACACATCAACCATGTTTGGAATCGACAGAAGAATTTCCATTAATCTTAAAGGTCCAATAACCAGTCCGTACATCTAGTAATGAAATCAACGAAGCTCTCCCATGAGTATGACAAATTGAGCCCAAGTCAACCTCATAGAGATCAACCCTCACGGGTTCGAAAATCTTTGCAACCCCCCCGGAACTAGAACCACTACATAATATTTCTTCCCCATTTTTATAAGAAGAGAGGGGTACTGTCATTATAGTTTAAAAAAATATCTGAGCCCAAGCCCTTGTTGTCATACTAGACTGGCTGTCTCGGCTCTATGACATGCTTTGCTTCCCCCAAAAATATTACAACGGGATCAAATCCCTTTCTTGAAGAAATACATAAATAAATGCACGGAGAAGGAGAATCGAGAGAGAAAGGAGGAGGTGTCCCTTTGCTGCTTTAGTGGAGGCCTCAAAAGGAGCCATGTCCCTGTTGTCATAGACTCTTTTCAGCTGTTTTGAGGTAGTTCATTTATACATCAACCGAATTAAGTCAATTCTACCATTAAAATGCCTTCGACGCCGACAGATAGAGGCATGTTGCAGGTCGTCTTTCTTTAAATGTGCCCATAATCCTCGTAAAACGCCTAGCGGCCGACTCATTCGTCTTTCAAAGGCTCTGTGTAGTGTTATTAACGTATCACGATATTTTAACCATTTGAACAAGTGAATAGGTGGGTTGTTAAATCATTCAAATAGGTGAATCGGGGGGCACTTTCAATTGAGTCTTAGGCCCTCTTTGTTTCAACACCTTTTATGAATTTCCCCATAGAAACATAGGTGAAGACTGGGGACTTTTTTTTAAAGTGCTTAAGGCCTTCAATAAACGCGTGGTGGGCATTTTTATTTATATCACAATAAGTCCCTTATTGGCCAATTTCCTGGACCCAAAAATTTTATAGGTTGCCATTTATAATATATCGTGTCCAGGACCCTTCCTCATCGCATCGTAATCACCAATAAACCCGATACCCAAAGCTGTCGATCGCCGATAACCTGATGATGTCATCACTGCTACGTGTCACCTTGTGAGTGGTTCCACGTGACACTCGGAAACAACGCTATAGTACCCCTAAAAATTCCAAAAGGGAGTGACACGTGTCCCCCTGCCACGTCATTATTCATATGTTCCATATCATTGCTGACGTCAACCGCCACATCAGCTCTGAGGATCAATTAGGAGCTACCAAGTGGTGCCCTCGAGGACATGGAAAAAGGCCGGTCGGGCCTCAGTTTTATGATGCTTTTCTTTTTTAATGAATTTCTTGTCCCCCCAGCGATATTACATTGTATCGCAATCGCCCCCCTGCGCAGGATTTAGGACTTAATCTCACCGATTGGCCAATAAACATGGTGCTCTGACCCACCAACGTCGATGACATGATATTGATAATCGGCGGATCACACTTTCTATGATCGCCGATGTTCTTTGCCTCCTGGTCCCCACTGATACCGATATGCGATTGCGATGAACTATCCCAAGTCTCGATTGCGATATTTCTTCAACACTTGGCCATTTTTGGGTTTTCTGAGCTTTCTAAAAGGATTCTTCAACATGCCCTAACTTCTGATCTAGGAACCCTTTTTTGGACTTATATATACCACCGAAAAGATCTTTCGGAGCACTACACGCTATAGAGGGTCTAGTTTGGATTTGACAACTTCTGTGGTTGAAAATTTGGCATCAAACATCATTGCTATGTGGCTTCTAAAGCCACTGGTGACTGAAAAGGCAATGAGTGACAACAAAGAGGATTGGAGTCCTTAAGACCAAGTTGGAGCTTGGATTTGAAGTGAGGATTGGAGTCCTCACCCAAGGTTGGAGCCTGATTTGTTGTAAAAAGAGGATTGAAGTCATCACCATCTAATTAATAACATTATTTTTTTTTGTTCAAATTCATGTGTTTTGTTTTAACTTGTGACAAAAATATTAAATGAAACCATATAACAATTGAAATGAATATTGATTCACCTAAGGGAGGTTGGAATAGGAGGATCCATCAGAAACTGCATGGGTGGTGAGATCATTAGTGTGTATAAAGGCTACATAGGGTATGAGAGTAACAACACAACTGAGTTAGAAGTCTTCACCCAAGGAATTCCTATAGCCAGGAACATAGGCTACCATCGTCTCATCACTGAAGGTGACTCTCAGTTGATTATTCAAGTAGCGAAGAAAATCCATTATGGATCTCCTCCTTTGTAGTGCTCCTTTGGCTAGCGTTTGGATCAAATGATGCAACAACTAGCCCAAATTCTCTCCCATTAAGAGGCTATAATTTTCTCCCATATGAGACACAAAGCCAATTAATTGGTGGACTTCCTAGCCAACAAAGGGGTTGAGGAGCACGCCCCATGTGCAGACATGAACCTTGATTCCCCTCTAATTGCTCAGACATTGCAAAAATAGATCTCAATACCCTAGATTCGGGTGTATAAGCCAAGATCAAGGGTTATTAAGGCATCCATGATAGGTTACTCTAGAGAATTAATGATGGGAGGATGGCGGTGTATCCCACTTGCCATCACCACCCGCCACATTCCCTACTCATGGTGGGGTGTCTGGTTGATAGATAATTTGTAATCAATGCATCATTGGAAGGAAATACATGGCTTAATTCCACTAGGGATCCTTCAATTGAACATTTACAGTGTTGAGATAACTAAAAAGTTAAGCAATGATAGTGAAGGAAAATTACATTTGGGTTCCATGGTCCGTGAGTAGGGTCAGCCCAGGTGAGGAGGCATAGGAAGAAGCCATTAACCTCAACTTCCATGGCATAGAGCAAGATCTAATAAATTTTATGAGGACCTTCTGCTTCCTATCAACTGGATGGTTGTTGATATGGAAAAAAATTAAATTGGAAATACATGTGATGGTCATTGGGTGCTGCAAAATCTACTTGGAAGGCATAAAGAGACCAAGAAGACGTTCTTCTTGATAAAATATGTTTGAAAGGCATAAGAATTGTACCATTGACTTAAAATTTCACCTTTTCTTGTAGGTTATTAGGTGATATTTTCCTATTACCAAATATTTTTTTCCCAAGGAAAAGGTTGTACCTTCTCTTTCAATATAAAATCAAAAGTACATTCCAAAGGCACAAAATATGCAGAACTAAGGAGGAACCAATTTACAATATTTCAAAATATTGGTCCCAAAAGATATTACAAGAAACTTTTGCAACTTGTGATGTTCCATAATATATAATCTTAGTAAAGAGGGCTTACAAACATTACCACATGTTTTAACAAAAGGATCATATTAGGAATTTTTTTTTGTTTTTTTGTTTTTGTTTGAATATTAATGAAGCCATGTTCAAAACAAGCCACTTGATGTTGGTCTTTGAATTCTTGGCCAATGAATGTGTTCATCGGAAGGCATAGGGCCTCTTTGGATAGAGCATCGATTTACATATTTGTTTCCTTGGATATGCACCAGACCCATTGAAATTTCTCTACACTCAAAGACCTTTAAGAAAATGCAAGAATCACGTCAAATAGAGTTTGTATGCAAAAGTTATGCCTCTCACAAGTTGACCTACCATATTGACCACCATGGTACAAATGGATGCTCTCTTATCACCATTATTTGTTCATATGGGGCTAGCTACATGTGGAATTTGAAGAAGAATCTATAAGGTTCAAGCCCATAACTTTAGTTCAAGGTTAAGGAAATCAAACATTTCCCTTGGTTGAATATCAAGCTATTGAATGGTAGGTTGGTACGAGTAGTAGGGGTTCCATTTTATGCTATTATATTTTGTTGCATAGTTCAGTAGAGCGATTGGGAGTAGTAAGTTAGGGAACAAATGAGAGGGTTAAGATTCTATAGCAACGATACATGCACGGTCTCAGATAACTCCATGAAGAGAGTACCTTTTTGTACTTGCACATTTTCCATTCCAGAGAAAATAGAGCAAAGCAACCTCACATCCTAGTTGGGTTTTCTCCTGTAAGGGTTTTCCAAGGCAAATATTTGTGTTTATTGTAGATGGTGTGTGTATGTTTTTCTATTTTCTATTTCTCGATGTATTTCATCGATTTCATTTAAGTCGAATATCAACGAAATATGAAATATAAGGATAAAATTACTAGCAAATATTTCAATAATTTTATTAGATTTGTTGTGATGAAATGTATCAATGGAGTCTCCACCACAGTTTACAAATCACATCGAGAATAACATTTAGTTATAGGGACACTCCCAAAGGAGATGTATGAATATTTTAAAAAATTCTCTTATTGCAAACCAACCAGATGCTCCAGGTAGCCAAGATTGGTAAAGATGTATAGTTTTTGAGGTTGCAATCCTCAAAGTAGTATTTGTAATAGTTCTCAATGTTGGGTTTATCCCATAATTGTTGTAAGTTCCAATGAAGTTCAATATGATCTCAAACTTGTCTGGTGAAAGGGAAGGATAAGAATAAATGTGAAATATTCTAAGCGATACTACAAGATATATAACAATAATTGAGACCTTTGAATTGTAGTTTATGTAGTTTGTCCCAAGTGAATACTCAGTTCTTGAGGATGACCCAAAAAAGGAGTATACTTTTTGTTGGGGATGCTGATTTCTATTTTTTTTGTGCCACCATTGATTTGATGATGATTAAGGGCCCGTCAGTGATATGTATACAAGTTTTGTTGTGTATTAGCCACCTATGGCATTGTCTACCCAAATTAATTTATTATTGTCATCGCAGAGCCTTACACAAGATTTCTTGAGTTCATAATTGAACATATGCCAATAGTGGCACCTCATATCATCTAGTTTGTGCTGTTTTTTGAAAATCCAACGTTGTTCCCATATTTTTGTAGTTCCAAGATAGCTTTCCTTGTTGATTGTACAAATGCCCCTCTCTTGAAGTGAAATATTTAGATTGAAGGAAAGAAAAACTTTGACCACAACCTATGATCGCACCTGTCCTAATACAAATCTAGAATCCAAACCCCCCTTTCTAGCTAAAGTATTTCCTCCCAATTGAAAAATCTTGTGTGAGTGCCTTCCATTGGTTGGAAGAGTTTGAAGTGGATTTGTTCCTATCTTTGATCCAGTCCATTCTCGACCGAGGAGCAATATATTTGGCAACAAGGATATGTCACCACAAGTTGTCATATGTTAAGAAAACATATAGATATTTTGTTTCTAAAGCTTTTCCAAAGCGCATCACATTCTTCAACACCCATTTTCTTTGGGATTTGTGAGTTGCTATGAGTTTCCACTTGACAAGGTGTGACCCTAAGTATTCCAATCTGCCTTTCCACAAATAATTGAACCAAATAATATATTTGGCAACAAGGATATGCCACCACAAGTTGTCATTGGTTAAGAAAACTCCAAACATATTTTGTTTCTAAAGCTTTTCGAAGGAATATGATATTCTCCAACCCCCATTTTCTTTGGGATTTGGGAGTGGCTATGAGTTTCCACATGACAAGGTGTGACCCCAAGTATTCTAATATATATTTCTACAAATAATTAAAGCATATTTTACCAATTTTGTTAACTATGGCCTTTGGAATAAACACCAAAAGGTGCTAATAAGATGGAATTACCTTGAGAATAGACTTTATGAGAACAAGTTGACCCCCTTTAGATATCCATTGATTGACCCAGAATTTGCTCAGATTCTCCACTTGAGTGAGCAACCACTTCTAATCAACAATGCCATATTTATCAAGCTTGATGTTATAGCCAATATATTTAAAACCTTGCTCCAAATCATAAGGAGGAAAACCAAAGATCACAATCATTTGTTCACAATTGTTGACTTAATAAAGTTACTGATTTAACGAGAACTTAAATCAGTTCTCCATTTTGTATTTAATGCTAATTTTTATACTCATTTGAAAAATGGTGATGCAATATTACTTGTTTTTCATTATAAAATTAAAATTCCCACATATTTTAACAATGCCATTAAAAATCAAATATTATGACTACAAAAAATATTTAAAAAGCCTCTAAAATGTAAAAGCTTTGATGCAACATCACCTTTTTCCCAATAATGATAGTATTAAAGATAAAATATCGTGATTACTTGAAACTTAAAAATGAACACCAAAAATTTGCTCACCTTCATTTTCTTTTTTTATTTTTTTTTCTTTTTCTTCCATATGTTTGTTGTTAAGCGTTTTTTGAAGTTTGTTTAATTATTTTATTTTTAAGGGATTAAAATTACAAATTGATTGATATTTTTAAGGGATATTAACAATTTTGAAATTTAAAAACATAAACTCGTCTCTAAATCTAAAAGTGATATCTAAAATATAATAATAAATAATAATAATAATAATTTACATAAAAAATTAAATTAAGAGAAAAATTTGTAAATAAATTTTAAAGGGAAAAAATCATTTAAAAAAATGGAAAATACCACCTTCTTTTATTAAAAAGAATGATTATTATTATTATTATTAATTTAATTAAAAAATAAATAGATAAAAAAATTGTAAATAATTTTTTAAACAAAAAAAATCAATTTAAAAAAAGAAAAAGAGAGGAAAAAACAACCTTGTATTATTTGAAAAAACTAAAAAACACACATTTTTTCTTAAAAATTAGGGTGATTTTTTCCCAAAAAGGAAAAAATACCCCAAAAAACACCTATATATTAGCCAAAGTACTGAATTTAGAGACAAACACAAAAACCATAGTATTAAAAAATAATATATTAAAAAATTATAGAAAAAAAGAAAAAGAAGAAAGAAGAAGATAAAAAAAACAAATTTTAATTTAAAAAATCACAAAATCTTAAAAAATAATAATTAAAAAAACACATATAATTTAAATTAAAACAGAAAAAGAAGAGACAAAACATAGGCTGCAATTGGGGGGTGCCGCTTGGCATTGAGGGCATTGCCCCCAAATCCCCTGTCTCCACGCTTTCTATGTAGGGTCGCTGTTGCACATGCATCGCCCCTTGAACCCCTAGTGCAGCATACATTTTTGTGTATATTACTTTTTTTAGTTTTTTGTATATATAGGGGTGATGCTTGACATTGAAGGCATTGCCCCCAAATCCCCTGTCTCCATGTTTGCTATGTAGGGTGGTTGTTGCACAAACATCACCTTGTGAACCCCTAATGTGGCATATGTTTTTATTTATATTATTTTTTTTACAGTTTTACGTGTGTGTGTATATGGTTGTTTTTTTTGTAAATTAAAAAGCTTTATTGCTTCAAAATATCTTTACAACCAAATTACATAGATCAATGATACTGTGCTATTTCTTCCCATCATATTGGGGAATTTTTGTTGTCATTAGGGGGGCCAACAAAATTCTCTGGCTGACTTTTATAGTGAGATTCAAAAAGCAAAACCACACTCTGGTTGCAATCAGACAATACAAACATAGGATTGGATTAAAAATACTATCAAATTGGAAGACCATTAGGACGCTGAAGAAGAGATAGGGGCTATATCCCTTGTGCTCGAACTATGAGGAACATCTGTGTCAGAGTCACATTGAAGATGCCCTTCCACATGGGCTAGTCTAGCATTAAGCCTGTCCATAAAAAAACATTGATTTCTCAGCTTTCTTTTGATTTCCTCTAGTGAGAAAAACACATTATACCTTTCCACTTACATATCCTTTAGAACCATACCCACCAGGGTCTTCATTTTTTAGTACAAAGTGATTTCATTAAGATACTATTTCCTCTATCCCTTGGTATGACCAGGGCCAGGTATCTAGCTGGATATCTCCTCCAAAATCTCATAATCATAGTGAGATTGTCTTTCTACGCTCACCATGGTTTTCAACTTGCGAATTTCTCGTTGAGTCTCAAGAAGTAAAACATTAAAATAAACCTTAGTCATGTCCTCAGTGAAAAAATAAGCCTTATATTGACCTTGGTCTTTGCTTCCGCTGTCACCTCTCTTGCTACACATTCATTTCCTAGGAGACATGATGCGTGAGGTGGGCTCTTTCCTTAAGTGTCCACACAATCTACCACCACCAGAAATGTGCAAAGTGCTCATAATTGAAGAAAAAAATCTTGAAACAAACTGGTTACCAATAATCCTATACACGATCCCAACCATTAGATACCATATGTAATCAAGGCACATGCCACCACTAACGCGAACCTTGGAGTATAATTATTTGTCACCTGATGAGACACACCCACATACTGAACTTGATATGGTGAGTATTACAATAACCCCCCTTTTTTTTGATGCAATAAACTAAAGCTATGAACCCTGACATGCATCAGACCATTATAACTTTAAAAACACAACCAACAAGCACTAAACCAAGACTAACTATTTTGAAAACACCATGAAGCCAATAGCTTAGTGCTACAAGCACTTATAGGGGGGACTAGGGACCTTTTTCCAAGAAATCAACCCAATTGCTACCAATAGACCTATGTAACTGTTAGGTCCCTATAATACTAGTGATTATCTCATTACTATTTTCGTCGTATCCCTTATCGTTATTGTTGTGCCTCTATTGTCCCCATATTGTTATTATTGTGCCCCATAGAATCCCTCTATTGTTATTTTTGTGCCTTTATATTATTATTGTTAGGTCGACTAGGTTATATTATGACTCCTTAGACTCCTATATATAGAAATGAGGTTTTGTCATTTGAATCATCCAAGAATTGTTCATTTGTGTAATGTAAAGGAGGTTGCCCCCTCGAAGAGGCTTATTTCTAAGGCGTTCATCTATCTTTTCTATATTTTTGTGACCTGGTTTCATAACATTTGGTATCAGAGCTTTGGATTCTAGGGTTTCGCTGCTCCAAACAGGTCATTATGGTATTTTCACTATATTTTTTTTTTGAAATGTTTCAGAAGCTAAAAAAAAACCCATTGGAGAAGAAATAGTTCTGAATCTTGGCTCCGAATTTCAGAGCATGTCTTGCTATATTTTCGGAGGTATAATCTGAGGAAGTTAGGGTTTTTGCAGACCCCCGAATTACATTCCAAACAAGTCACCTTGGGAAAATCATCATAACGTTCGCTCTGAGCATCAGATTGAATTTCGTAAGAAGTTACATAAATAGGACGGACTGTATTTTTTTTGGGTATCATTTTTAGAACCTAAGGTTGAAACAGTGACCTGCGGCATGTCGTACAAGTTCGCTCTACTGAACCAGTCTATACTCAGGTCATCGTGAGAGATTTGGTATAACTCTTCATTGGAGAATCCAATCTTGATCAGACTTGTGGGGTTAGAAATATTACTCAGAGGGTTACCACATGAAGCAATTTCAAACTTAGGAGATAAAAAATTACAGAGATACATTAGATTCAATATCGAGCTCCTACAAAATGTGTATTTTTTTTTAAATTTTTGCGTAAGCTTGGTTTGAAAAATTAGTTTGAAGGAATTAAAAGGGCATAGTGAAGCATTATTATCGGTAATTGATGCCCCGAAGAAAGAAAATGGAAACACCTAGTAAGCAACCTAAAAGCTCTAGCATGACTGATGAAGAAGAGGAAGAAATGTAACATGATATGCAACAAATTTCACTCGCACAAAAAGTAACAAAAAATAAGATGGATGGATTAAAGAAAGACGTAGAAGCTAAGATTCATGGCAGGAAGCTAAGATTGATGATTTAAAGAAAGGCATGGAAGATTTGCAGACAAATTTGAAGACAAATTTGACAAAGTTTCTACAAGAAATGCTTACTAATGGCGAAAGGGTAGGAAAGGGAACTCATGATGAGAACAAAATAAATGTTAATCATGATTTCATAGACTCTAACGTTGGATCAAAGAACCACCATATTCGAAAGATGGATATGAGGAAGTTTGATGGCAAGGATCCCGGAACATGGATACTACAGATGGAGCAATTTTTCGATCTCCATAATGTGCAAAACACACAAAAGGTACGCATTGCAAATTTATATTTAGAACCAAATCAGTTTGTATGGTATTGATGGCTTTGCTCTCGTAAACAAATTGTCACTTGGTGTATTTTTACGGATGAAATGGTAACACATTATGAGGATACAAAAAGCAACACATTTTTTAGCCAATTGATAAATCTCAAACAAAAGGGTTCAATGATGG
>APFE031448914.1:32133-51006 GCA_000404065.3 Pinus taeda | reverse complement strand
ATTTGCGTGCAAAATTAGGATTTAAAATAGTATTTTCAGGCCAGCTGAGGGTTACTGATACATCAATTGTTCCACATTTCTTCTATGAGAGTTTTATCCTTGATTCTTACAAAAATTTCTCATTTCTAATATCCTATTACTATATATGCGATAGAACTAGAAGAGTAAATATATACATTTAAAGTATGCCATTCAAAAACTTTTGCAAAACCAGATAGAGAACAGACTAAAATTCCATTGGTGTTGGACTGTTTAGATCCAGTCTAGTGGATTCTTCTTCATTTCTCATATCAAGATCTGATCTATTACATTCTTCTTCATTACTCTTGTTTCTCTCCTCCATCTTAAGCTCCAACTGTTCGATTTGCTGACGCAACGCTTCCACCTCGTCTTCCAATTGGCAGATTCTCTCCTTCTTCTCCAATTGCCGCTCTTACATGGCCAGATTCTCAAGTTTTTGGTGGTGGATGCAACACTACAAAATAGCCAAACCTTCCTAAATCTCCAAGTGATCTTGCACACATTTGTTATAGGCCTACCTGTTGTTTCCACCGACTAGAGAATTACCCTCCCTTGGCCCCCCTGTCCTCGGCCTGCGACAAACTTTGGAGCCAGACAGGGAGCTATTCTTTGCATAATTACTATGCACACTCATGTTTGTCTTCATAATATCACTGACGTGCCACTCTAGGATGCCACAGACTCCTCAATCTGAAATATCGCACACCCCCAACTCCAAAATATCCATGAACCACCACTCTAAGAGACGGCCAACCTTCAACTCCAAAGTTTCTGCAAGGTTCTGCCCCAGAACCCCCTCCCAAACTAGCAGATTAGCGGCCCTCAGACTAGCAACCCTCATACGAGCAGTCACACTCAGACAAGTAGCCCACTGTAATTCAACACTCAAATTTTCTATGTGGTTGCTAACTCCTCTAGAAACCCCCTTGAAGTTCAACACTATGACCCAAAACCAACAAGTGACACTCAAAGACCCCAGTTTCAACTTCCAGGCCTTTGCAGAGGTCAGTTGAGCAAAGATAAATCTTAAACCATAGAAACATATCATATTGTTATTCCTTAAATAGAATGTGCAGGACTGGGTGATGATGTAGTACTTGTTATCACTCCAGGAAACTCTCCTAGGTTGCAGCTCAGAGATGCCTGGTAACATATAATCTTCAATATTGTTCTTTGAACTATTGGAATGGATTATGGTTTGGATCAATTCATATAACCATTTCAGCTCTATTCTCACTCAAGACATGCATGAACACCCTCAACAATACAAGGCTTTAGACCACTAATGCTCAGTAGTTTATAGATTCAATGGATAGATGGAGAATACTGACTGTATCAACAGATGCATACATAAACACATATGAATGACCAGCTACAGGAAGTAAATGAAACTTGAAAATCTAATTTATCAATGCAGAGATAAGATGACAGTTATATGGCATTAGACACAACAGAAAACATGAATAACCTATTCAAGTGCAAGCATAGAACAGTAGAGAAAATGGGAATTGAACATGTAACAACAAAAGAATATTATATTGTTGGAATGAAGATGAGAATCTAGAGGAGTAGGGTCTCCACAGTCTCCAAAAGTTGAACCCTTCATACATTTAGCTTTCAGCCTTTTATAGGCCTTTTACAATGCTCCTCTCGAGCTTCATAAGGCTCGAGAGGTCTTAATCTATCCCTTTGTCTCTTTAACTGTTTGATTCCCTGACTAGGCAAGCCTGGCTCAGACATTTCTTCTTCTGACAGAAGAGTAACAAGATTTTGGTAGTTCCCTATGCTGTCTGGGAGCTCTCTCGTGCCAGAGATGCCCCATGATCTTTCTATTTGTTTGGTTGTGTTGCGATGTCTATGCTCCATGATCATTTGTCGGTTTTGGATGAGCTGTGCTGTCGCCTTTCCCCTTCCAGCTTTCTGTCTCACGGTTTCAGTCTCCCAGCTTCTGTTTTGTGATGGAATGGGTCTTTGGGCCTCTGTTTTCCTTTTAAATGTTTATAGTGACTGTTTTCTTGTTTTTACACAGAAAATGCTGCACACTAAAAAATCTTGCCCATCTTTGTTCTTTCGGACTTCAAAAGTCCTTAAAACTAGTATATACTCCCATCGAGTCCGCCCTCTAGGTCACTGTCGCAAGTCACTAGTGGCTTGTCCCTGTGTCTTTTCTTTGTATTCTAGAAATACCAAAAATCGTGAAAATAACATGAAAATATCTCCCTCTGGACTCCAAATATTATATATTTCCCTTCCTGAACCCTTTCATGTTCGGGTCTTATCGCATCGACGCTGCTCCAAGGCTTCCTTTGTATTTCGTTAAATAACGAAATACACGAAAAATGCATTGAAATGGCTTTCCCGCGGACCTCAAATATTATGAAATATTAATCAGAACTTCGTCGGGTCCGGCTCATCGGGTCACACACATACCTTGCATAGGCCCCGCCCCTTGGTGCCGTTCCTCTATGATATAGCGATGTGATATGATCTGATCGCATATTGCTCATGCCTAGGGCCATTACTAGCATGCTCCTTGTATTTCTCTGATAGCGATCTTGCGACGCGATGTGGGCCATCAATCTGCGTCACTTGATCGACGGTCCACGTTGCATCACTAATCGCCATCGCAAGTCCCCTATGATCTGCTCTTATTTCGTCGACTTGCCTCCACTGATTGCGACCCACCAATCCGATCATTGGAGATCACTGATTGGGGGTGTCTTCTGCCAATCTGTAAGTCGTCCTCTGTGTAGCGCCGATTGCGATTTGCCGCTTAGATCTAGGTCGTTGATCGGCCATATCTAATGGCTGCTGTGCGTTGCTATGTTCAAGCCTGCGATACATGGGTTTTCACTGTTTTTGAGTGTTTTAGCCTCCCGATAGTGCTTTTCCACCCTTCCAAGGGCTCTTGGCATGTGATTGTTTCGATTTTTGGATGATCTTAAGCAAATTTTGAAGACTTTGGGAGTGCTTTGGATCCATTTTTGGGCCAAATGCTAACAAGGTTAACACTGGCTCCTTCTGGGGATGAAATCCTCCCTGTGAGGTTTCAAGAAGCATAGAACAAATGCCTTTCCTATAAAAAACAAGATCAAATCTTCCTCCTAGTGTTCCATTGGGCATGGAGTCTATTTTGAAATGAAATAAAAACTGGAAAAAACATATTTGCAATACCAAGGCTTTAAAGCCTTAAAATGAAATTTAGTTTCAAGAACCGCCCATTGACTGGGCTACCAAAAACATCTCCTCCTTCTAGGCTGTGCAGAATAAAGGTATTGTTCTGCTGAATTTGAGCAATGACAAACATACTTATCCATAAGGAGTCAAACTTACCGTGATTACCTTTCTTTTCCTTAAATGCATCCCATTTGAGAACCCAATCACCAACTTGGAAATTGTCCACTTTTTCCTTCCTATCAAAGGTTTCTTTGATTTTCTTCTGATAAGCTTTTGACTTCTCAACCAACTACTCTCTGATCTGCTGTAGTTCAACCATGTTATTCATTCTCCTTACCATGTCATTCTCTTCATCTTTTTCTTCTTGCAAGTATTTGGCCATAGGGAGAATCAGCTGGATAGGGAAAACAACATCAGCGCCATAAACCAGCTCAAATGGAGAATTTCCTATGGACTTTTTGATGGTAACTTTGTCAGCCCACACTGAAAACTTCAACTTGGAATCCCAACGCTTTTTGTTATCCTCTAACAGTTTTTTGATTACCCTTACCAGACTCTTGTTAGATGATTCTGCCAGGCTATTGCCTTGAGGATAATATGAGGTAGAAAGCACCAAATGAATGCCCATGGATTCAGTCATGTATACCAGTTCTTTTGCCTTGAAAGCTACTGCATTATCAGTGACTAGTTTGGTTGGGCAACCAAATCTAGTGAAAATATTCTCATTCAAGAACTTTATGACAACTTGATGATTGGCATTCTTAGTGGGTATAGCCTCAATCCACTTGGTGAAATATCAGTGGCTACCAAGATCCATTTGTGTTAGCCACTGGAATGTGGGTTGATCTCACCTATAAAGTCTAAGTCCCACTGTTCGAAGGGACCATTGACAGGTACTGGCTTCAAGGGCAGAGGTTTTAGCTACTATCTTCCCGCGAACCTCTGACATTTGTCACAAGATTTCACAAAAGAAAACACATCAGAGAACAAAGTAGGCCAATCATACCCAATCCTCAGGATTTTGTGGGCCGTGGTTTTCCAATAATGATGCCCTCCACAAATGCTAGAATGAAACTGGTGCATGACTTCCACAGATTGCCCTTTATCTAGACATTTCAAAAGGATTCCTGATGGGTCTTTCCAATAAAGCAAATTTTTATTAATGCAGAATTTGGCTGATCTGAGTTTAATGGCTTGGGCTTGACTTGAGCTAAGCCCTAGAGGACTTATAGCTTTTAAAAGAATTGAACTATGCTGGAATACCAGTCACAGGTGGCCAGATTTTCAGCGAAACACTGATTCTGCTTTTGCTCTTTTGCTGCTTCCTCTATTTGCTCATCATCTGAATTTGGACCCATGCCATTTATGTCTAACAAACTGTAATTTTCCTCAGCAAAGTTTAGCCAAGCCCTGGTCTTTGACAAGCTTAGTGGGCTTCACCTCTCTGTTAAACTCTATGAATATCGCAATCCATTTAGCTCTCCTTCCATCAATATCTGGTTGAGTTAAGACATCTTTTACTGAGGCTGAAGGTACATATGCACCCACTTTGGAATGCATAATATAAATTCTGAATGTCTTTAAAGATTTTAAGAAAGCATAAGCTTGTTTTTCAATAAGGTTATACCTTAGTTCCACATCCCTTAGAGTTTTGCTGAAAAAGGCGACGGGGTGTTCTATGCCTTCATCATTTTTCTGCAACAGAACTGCTGCAAGTGTATTATAAGAGGCAAAAGAGAAGATACAAAACTCCTTAGTGTAATCTGGGCTGATTAGAGTGGGAGCTTCCATGATAGCTCGTTTGATGGCTTCAAAAGAGCTTCTTGTAGCATCTGTCCATTTTATTTCTGATCCTTTCTTCAGCATGGAAGTGATGTGCTTTACTAGCTCTGCAAAGTTTGGAATAGACCTCCTTACAAAGTTAATCTTACCCAGGATGGATTGAATGTCCCTTTTTGACCTTGGGACGGACAATGTTTGAATTGCTTGAACTCTTGCTGGATCAATCTTCACACCTTCAGCAGAAACAATATGTCCCAAAAGTTTGCCTTCTTATAGAGAAAACTGTGACTTCTTTGGGTTCACCAAAATTCCAAACTCTTTGCACTTTAGGAAGAACTTCTTCAAATGCTGCAAATGCTCCTCGTGACTACTGGAGAAGATTGTTATGTCATCAAGGTAAATAAGGACAAACTTGTCCTTCTCTCCCATAAAGGCTATGTCCATGGCCCTCTGAAAAGTAGCCCCATCATTCATCAGTCTGAAAGGCATCTTGGAGTACATGAAAGTGCCCCAAGGAGCAGTGAAGGTAGTCTTATCCTAATCTTTTGGATGTACAAAAATCTGATTGTAACCTAAAAATCCATCTAAGAAAGACATGACTCTATCCCCTAAAACTCTTTGCAACAAGTGTTCCATCTTAGATAGGGGGTAGTTATCTTTTTTAGAGCACTTGTTCAAATTTCTGAAGTCAACACAAAGCCTGATTTCTCTATTTTTCTTTCTTACTACCACAAGGTTAGCTATCCACTTTGAATACCTTAGGGGAATTATGATTTTGGCATCCAACAACTTCTTGATTTTTTTCTCAATCAAAGGCAATAAGAGAGGGTTGATAGGTCTTAATTTCTGCTTAAAAGGGATGGTGTTCTTTTTTAGTGGAATCTTATGCTGAATGATGTTTGTGTCATAGGTTTTAAGATCACTGTATTCCCAGGCAAAAATATTGGCGAATTGCTTCATGAGGGTACAATACTCGGAATTCTAGGCAGAAGACAAATGACTGGACAGATTTATGTATTTCGGATGGGTTGGGCTCCCTATATTATGTTTACAAACATTAGACTCATTTTCTTTTTTGGCAGGCTTATAAGGCACATCGTTATGAGAACAACTTCTCTAGAGGCACCAATCCCTTGGGTATATGGTTACTAGGCAGCTGGACAATACTTCCTTGACCGATCTTGTCCTTTAGCTTGGACTAGCCGCATTCTTCCATGGTTTCATTTTCTTGGTCAATGTGAGTTTCAAAAAATTCCTCAATGACTTGTAAAAACCTATTAATTTCATCATCGCCTTAAAAAAATTTCCAGTATTTGACGTTGTCAGGCAGAGACGGTCTATATTTCACTTGAACTTCATACATCAAATTAGGAGGCAAAGGAGGAATAAACGTGCTAGCAGACACAACAAGGGAGTCGGTAAGCTGGTTCTTCATTCCTGGAATGTAAGAAATGTTGAAATTATTAAAATAATCCTTGAGCCTCCATACCTCATCTCTGTATGCTTTCAGCCTTGGATGCTTTGCTTGGAAAGTTTTATTGACCTGCTGAATGATGAGGTATGCATCTCCAAACACTTTCAGGCATTTGATGCCCATTTCTTTAGTAGCGCTTAAGCCCAATATCAAGGCTTCATACTCTGTTATATTATTTGTGACCTAAAAATTTAATTTGAAAGATAAATGAATGTTCTCTTGTGTGGGGGACATAAGGACTACACCTGCCCCTACAACTTCCTTAGAGCAAGCTCCATCAAAGAACATGTCCCAAATTTGTGGGCCTTCTTCCTCTGCGATCTGGAAAAATGGTTTCTTAGGCTATGTAGAGGGCATCTGAGATTCTTCAATCTGAAGAATACAAGCTCCAAAATCAGTGTCGACAGCATAGATGGGATGATTAGTGGGATTTTTCTCATCACTGATGATATAAGCCAATTGAGCCTCTCTGTACAATCTCCTATTTTCACCTCCAAAAACTAGGACAGTAGCATAGGGCATTTTGCAATGTTCCACCTAATCTCTTGATCCAGCCTTTGGAAAGCAACATGCCAAACTTGGGGGTTACATCTACTACCACAATATCCATCATCATGCTTTTCATGGGTAGCTTAGACAAAGTGATGGCTAGGTCCTTGATTAATCCCAGACATTTCACTTTTCTAGAGTCAAAAGAAAATAGGTCATGATAAGGCTTGGTAATGTCAAGACCCAACTCATCCATGATAGCCTTGGGCATTAGATTATGGCTAGCTCCAGTGTCCAGAAGGTAGTTGTGAAGGATTTTATCATGAATAGCCAGAGAGACATAGAATGATGGGGAATTGTCTTCACAATTTTCAATTATTGGGTTAAGAATAACAGTTGGCTTGTCATCTTGCAGATTTACATAGTCAGTGGAGGCTTGGATGACTTTAGGCTCAAGGGCCTCGAGGATGGATCTTTTGAAGGACTCATTCTTCACTAGTTCAATTAGAGGCATAGGTATTCTTAGCTTTTGAATTTCTAATTGAAAACTGAAAAGAGAAGGACACTTGTCAAGGCCTCTTACCTCATGAGCTAGAGATTTGAGGATGATAGGATCAATTGTTGGTCACTTCTGGATTTTAGCTTGCTGTACTATAGGGACAACAACTCTTTGAACAGGAGCTTCCTTGGCACTATTCATTTTTGACCTCAGATTATATCTGTGCTGATCTTCAACAGCTTCACCATCCCATTCTTGGTTAATCTGGTCATTGAATAATGACTTTTCATAGGCAGCTGAGGTCAAAAAGGAGGCATTGCCTTTGTCTCCCAGACAATGGATCTCATCATCTTCTTCAAACTGCTCTTATTCCATGACTAAATTATGGAAAGGGGTCTTCACCCTTTGGTCTTCATTGGCATCTTTGCTTCTTTGCAAAATCTACAACTGCTCATTAGCTCTTCTTTTTCACATAGGAAAAAAATCGTAATTTTATTCATATGTAGAAAATTACATCTTGTAGATGCTTAAAGCATATGCATATGAGTTGTTCCTGAAAATCACGACGCATAAGAATACAAAAACGAGAAAATAAGTATTGTGCCAATAGGCCTATATTTTCCTGCCTTTTTTCTTCTCCACTTTTCGCCAAACTCCAGTGTTGGAAGTGGGAACAATTATAGCAAGCTAGTTTTCCTCTGTGTACATTGGTTGTTCTTTATCATATTCCGATCCTTCGGAGCTATGTG
The DNA here is from genome assembly GCA_000404065.3 of Pinus taeda. Classification (NCBI taxonomy): domain Eukaryota; kingdom Viridiplantae; phylum Streptophyta; class Pinopsida; order Pinales; family Pinaceae; genus Pinus; species Pinus taeda. The sequence goes on along the minus strand of APFE031448914.1, from coordinate 42,815 downwards.
CTCATTTGGCACCGCTTATTTCGAACTGTAATTCTTGCTGCTGTACTAGGTTATTTGGCCCCAGAATGGGCCCCCCGGTGCTTTCTTCCTATATTTTTTCCTGTCTCTTTTGCATGTCTGTGGGTTCTGTCTTCAGTGCCTCCTCCAGTATTTCAGTATGCTGCCACCCTTTGGGTTTTTTTTGTTGTTTCTTGTTCCCTTTTTGTTCCTTACTGGCCAATGGACAGGCATAGTGTAGGTGCCCTGTCTGCAAGAAGCCGCGGCATCTGAATTCCGTGTTCTCGTAGTCAAGTGGTTGTGACCACAGTGAATTATTAAAATTCAACGTGATGTGATCTGGGAGTCCTTGACTTAGATCCACCTCTACACATATTCTGGCATATGTGAAGATTCCTCGGATAGCTCAGTCTTCATCTGTTTTAAGATGTTTCCCTAAGGAGTTCCCAATGGCTGTTAGAGCTTTTCGGTGCCAAAAATGCAGTGGGAGGTTATGCAGCCTTACCCAAATGGGCATCGTTGAAACTACCATGGTATTGGCGTCAAAATTCGGGAACCAGGGGGTGATAAAGAGACCAGCACTGCCCCAAAACCAAGGCCCCTGATTTATGATGTTGTCTCGTTCCAATTCTGTGTTAAATCTAACTATGAAAAAACCCTTAGGACATAGATATATTTCACATTTTGATGACCATGATGTGAAAATCCATTGATGCAGTGCATCCGCTTTTGGCCAATAACCATTAAATCTTCATATAACAACATTGTGGATTAAATCTGTGTATTGATCTGTTACCTCCGGCATAGATACAGTAAGCATGGGTGATTCCGGCTTCTGTTCCACAATGTAGGGTCCTGGAAGCTCTATTGTGGGTGTTGGTCTGTGTTGCAATGGTTCCTTTCCTTTGAATGCATCGCGAAAAGAGCCTGCAGTTTTTGAGCTGGCTCCCTTACACCCACCTCGCAGTCTCAGGTTGAGGATGATGGTTGAATCTTTAACAACTCCATAGTGCTGGAGTGTGTGCTGATCCTGCAGGCAGAGGCCTGAAAATAACAGGTTTTGGTGTGATATTGGAGTTCCCAATTTGATATGGATCTCCTTTTTTAAATCCAGAACACTCATCCCTTTCCTGATCAACACACAATGATGTCTGCCTTCTATCGATCTGAAAAAAATTTTGCTTCAGATCTGATGGATCATTCTTATCCAAACCCCGATTTACTGGGTTGATATCCAGATCTGGCATATCGATAGCAACTCTAGGGTTTATATGTCTTCCCACTGTGTAATAGTGTTGTCCACCTCCTGTCTACAGTTTTTCAGGTACAGTCGTAGTAGATTCAGAGTATGTTTCTGCAGATCCAAGCCATTCAACAATAAAATCATACGATCTGCTCGATTCATACCCGGTAGCTCACATTTGTCTCTTCTGATGTCCATTCGTTGTAATGATCTCGGGTATTAGATCTGGGCCGTCCCTCATTATTCCAATGGGAAGTAGTGTCGCAACATTCTGTTTGGCCCTTGTTCGCACAACCATTCCCGACCAGATCACTTCTTCCTTGTCTTTAAGCACAGTTAAAAGATCTAAATCAGGGTGGGAATGGGTTTTTGTTTGCAGATCTGGTCAATGGTGGGCTACATCGTCCACGCCATGTCCTGTTACAATGGATTCAGACGGCACACGGTGGGATAAAGCCTGAGGCAGGTAAGGTGAGCACGCCCTTACTCATCAGCTCTTCTATATGGATTTCGATTTCTAGGAGCAAAGGTATTAGGAACTCTTCCTTTCCCAGGGTGCTGCTCAACCTTTAATTTGGAGATTTTAGAGGCTAATGGCTCTATCATTTTGGTCATTTTATCTATCTTGGGATCTGAAGATGATGAAGACTCGCCCCTCTGTCTTCTTCTATCAACATTTCCCTTGAGTTTCTCTGCAGCCATGATGTTTGATTCCACTTCCAAGGCTGCATCCTACATATCAGCCAAAGTAGCACACCGCCTCTCCCTCAACAGTAGGCAGAAGTCAGAATCAAAATAACTGGCATAGGTGAGTTTAGCAGAGGTAGTGGTGGGTTTTACTTTAGCTGGTATCTTGTTGTAGATGCGGTTAAACCTCTTATTAAAATTAGACAACAATTCACCATTTTCCCTCTTTAAGTTTCCAAACTCAGTGTGATAGTAGAGGAGATCCTTCTTATGCCCCCAATGCTTTAGGAATGCATCATCTAAAGCCTCAATATCTGCTATAGATCTTGGGGTCAATTTTTTGAACCATTTTCTAGCCTCTCCATCTAGGCTTTGGACAAAGACTCTCATCCAGACATCATCTTCACTAATGTCCAGGTTATCAGCATAGCTATAGAATGACTCAAGATGTTCCTTAGTTGTAACACCTTCAGTCCTAGTGAACTTAGGCCTATATTTATGATATTCTCCATTAGGCATGGCATTCAAAGGAGTGGGTAGTATTAGAGGTCCATACCTAGCAGCTACGATTCTTTCCATTTTGGTGGGTAATTGTGGACCTGCCATAGCTGTGGTGGCTATAAGAGTACTGGTAGTCTGAATGGTAGAGGGCCGAGGAGTAACTAACAAGACTAAATGAGTATGATGGATAGAAGGTGAGGTTTCCTTTGGTCTTACAACAAAAGGAGAACCTAAAAAATAAGGAGCTTTATGAATCTTTGAGAGTTTTTCTTCACTGGTACTATTAAATGATATCCTCTCAACATGCATTTGTTCTATTGCAGGATTTTCTTGAAACGATATAGAATATTGTTTAAGTTTATCTAAACCTGATGCTCCTTTCTGCAATACCTTTCTTTCTCTGATGATTTTTTCAGGATCAGGTACTGGATCAACTTGTAGCTTCTAAAGATTTCTCCGAGCATGCCTCACAAACTGAGCCAGAATGATGAAGTGGAGTCGCCAAGAGGTTCGTCCTTCAATAGAGTCGCCAGATAGATGATTACAACCAAAAACTTGCCCAGACTTTGTCTATCATCAATGTTGGATCTGTGTCGTCTCCCAAGGAAGCTGAGCTTCAGTTTCCTCTCCCCGAAAATGGTGCTAAATATGTTACCACTCTAGGAAACTCTCCTAGGTTGCAGCTCGGAGATGCCTGGTAACATATAATCTTCAATATTTTTCTTTGAACTATTGGAATGGATGATGGTTTGGATCAAGTCAGATAACCATTTCAACTCTATTTTCACTCAAGACATGCATGAACACCCTCAATAATTCAAGGCTTTAGACCACTAATGCTCAATAGTTTATATATTCAATGGATAGATGGAGAATACTGACTGTACCAGCATATGCATACATAAACACATATGAATGGCCAGCTACAGGAAGTAAATGAAACTTGCAAATCTAACTTATCAATGCAGAGATAAGATGACAATTATCTGGCGTTAGACACAATAGAAAACATGAATAACCTATTCAAGTGCAAGCATAGAACAACAGAGAAAATGGGAATTGAACATGTAACATCAAAAGAAGCTTATATTGTTGGAATGAAGATGAGAAGCTAGAGGAGTAGAGTCTCCACAGTCTCCAAAAGTTGAACCCTTCATACGTTTAGCTTTCAGCCTTTTATAGGCCTTTCACAATGCTCCTCTCAAGCCTTATGAGGCTCGAGAGGTCTTCATCTATCCCACTGTCTCTTTAACTATTTGATGCCCTGACTAGGCAAGCCTGGCTCGAAGGTTTCTTCTTCTGAAAAAAATAAACAAAAAAAAACAAAAATAAAATATTAGCGTCAAAATTTACATAATCAATCATATTGTTGAGAGTATTTTGGATAAAATTATGTACTATTTTGAGAGTATTTAATCCTTAACTTCTTCCATTCTTCTTCAATTATAAAAAATAAAAATAAAAATAATGTTTCCTAATGCTCAATTCTATTAGTCATTACCAATCTTTCTATTTAACTTGGTTCCATAATCTTGCTTTCACAAACAGAGTATGTGTCTTTGATGATGGATGGATCAACCACCTAAAACATTGGGCATTTCAATCAAAATACACTATTTCACCAGAAGAAAAAATAGATTGACATGTCATCTACTAGTTTATTTATTTTCCCTTGCTTGACTTTCTTATATTTTGACCCTTCACTCTTAATGTTTTTCTCACAACCTAACGGTTCACCCCTCACCCTAAACTCTATATATACTCATACTTCTCTCACCTCACTTCAGATTGTATGCTTTTCTAGTCCCTGGTGATGGGCGTAGCACCCACTAAAAACATTAGAAGTTTTATAAACTTGTAAATCATTTTTCCCAAAAAATACTCTTAGCCAAAAACTAAAAAAATGGGGTAGTAGGAGGGGGATGGATTCTCATTAATCCCGAAGGAATCATCGAATATAGATATGCCTGGGGGTTTGGAAGGAAGACAAACAACCAAGCTGAAGCTTATGGTTTGTCTTCCTTCCTACTCAATATCATGTGTCAGAGAATTATGCTCATGCTTATTCAGTTTCCATGACTCATAGCATACTGCCTATCCTTCTTTCATAAGGACTCCATCAAGTCCTGTCTTGCAAGTATCTGTACACACCACAAACTCTTTGTCCGAATCTGTAATCTTTAACACTGGAGAATTCATGAACAATTGCTTCAATTGTTGAAAACTTGCTACATATTCCTTTGTCCATTTAAATTTTTTACCTTGTCTCTGTAGTGACTTAATAGGATATACAATGCGAGAGAATTTGTTGGTGAACCTCCTATAATAACCTGGTAGCCCCATAAATGATCTTACTTCATCCACATTTCTAGGGGTTTCCCATTCCATGATAACCCTTATCTTCTCTAAATCCACTGCTATTCCTTCCTTGGAAACAACATGTAACTTTATTTGAAAGAAATTTCATTTACTGAGCTTATCATACAATTAATGCTCTCTCAACAATCTCAATACTATTGCTAAGTGTTTGACATACTCTTACTCATTCTTATGGTTGTTATATCCTTGTTATTTCTGTTGGTTATATGTTGGTTATGAGTATGTTTGATGACATACTTGATGTATGCCTCTCATCATGTTTTGATTAGTGAATGAAATTATAATGAATATATGACCTAATAGATGATAATGCAACTACCGTGATATGGCAACAATGCTTATTTATGAATCTCAGATAAGTATGAGACCCCTATTCTCATATATGTTTTTATGACCTGTAGATTACATATTTGTGACATGTTTGAAGAAATGGTTGTCATGTCTAGCAAGGGTAAAGTCAAGTCATTGATCAAGTGTTTGCATTAGTACCTTTGTTTTAATGTCATTTATCATTTCTGAAGGTTTCATGAAGTTCTAGGTAGTGGCCCGAGTCCTGGCCCTGAAAAAGTGGCACAAAATCTGGGGTTGTTGGTTGCGAACTAGATGAAAAAGTCCATAGTTGCTAGCATGCCCTTGACGTGGGAGTGAATGGAGGGCCTCAATCGCATGCATGGCTTGTCATGGGAGCAGTTGGGGGTCCAGATTAGTGAAATGTCAAGTTGCCTTAGGGGTTGGTCACTTGGAAGGGTTGGTTGGCTCTTGAAGGTTCTGTGGCATGTGTGGAAGGTCATATTGGTTTGGTTTTGTCAGTTCCACTTCCTTAATTGTACATGGGGAGTTGAATCACATCATAGTAGCCTCTTATCACATGTTTACCCTAGCAGATCGGTTAACTTGGGTAAATGTGGGAGGAGGGTGTTATAGAGTGGTATCAAGGCATGGTTCACCCCCTATATTGGATGGGCAGTGTGTTGGCCATGAATTCATGTCGGTTGCATACATGTGTTCTCTATGATTTTGATCTATGTACTTGTTGTGTATGCATGTTGATGGTGATGGTTGTAGTGGTGTTTCCATGTGAAAGTTGATGGTGAGTTGTTGGATGTGGTCGTCATGAGTGTATGTCGGTTATGCATTGGTTATGCATGTTAGTGCTTATATATTGTTATGCATACATTGAGATGGTGATAGTTATTTTGCATGAGGTCATGTTGTGTGGTCGATATGGTCATGCATTGATAACTGGATAATGGTTGAAATGTTGATTATAGGTTGATATGATTATGATTATACATGTATCATGCTAATCTAGTTGATCTTGTAGATGAGATATCCTCCCCTGAACTATACTAAGGTATGTTGATTATGTTATGTTTTGGTTTTAGCTGACATGGTTTACTTGAAGGAAAGAGATCAAATATGACTAGAAATACAATATACTACAATTCACGAGACTCTCCCTATGGATCAGATGAGTAGCACAATGTTGGGAATTATTCTGACTTAGTAGACACATTAAGTAGTTTTAAGGTAGAAATAAGAAGTTACAAGGCATATAATGACAAAAACATTTAGGCACAGGGGAAACAAGCAGAATGTAGTGCATTATTCCTTCAACGTTTGGCTGAATTGTAGAAAAAGGGACCTCTTTGGATCAGCCATGGGTAGGAGGATAGGAAAAATGGGGCATATGGAAGTAGATCTCATAGTGGGCACAGGTTGAATAGAGATGACACGATCAGAGATTAAAATATTTTGGTTACTCCGGATAAGAGAGGTGATGGACATAGGTTCTATTCTAGTTATGGTTCTAACAGGAACTATGATCGTTATTGTTATCATCCTTACAGGAGTAGTGACAGGGATATTTTCCAGATGAGTTCAAGAAAGCAAAGCCACCTATCTTTGATGGATATTTGAAGAAACTAAAGGATACGAAAGCATGACTACTTGGGATGAAGAAAGTATTTGAGTTGCATGAATACACAAAGAATTTGAAGGCCATAATAGCTATCTTTAGCCTCAAAGGGAAAGAAAACATCTGGTGGGAATATGTGAAGCGAGTTAGAGACATCAGGACAGAGCATTCGAGTTGGCATGAATTCAAGAGACTATTCAAGAAGAATTATTTGTCAGAGAGGTACTACGACAACAAAGCCAAGGAGTTTTATGAGTTAAAGATGGGATCAATGATAGATGAGGAGTACACGACTAAGTACTTGGAGATATTGAATTATGTGCAATATCTTAAGGATGAGAAGGCCAAAGTCCAAAGTTTTTTTGGTGGATTTCCATTAGAATTTAGAGATCGGGTTGAGTATGATGAGCTTCGGTCGCTTGAGGAATTTATTGGAAAATTGAAGCTTTTTTATGAGCAGCCAAAGAGTAAGATAAAATCTCAGCAAGGTTGGAAAGGGAAAGAAAAAGCTAAAGGTAAATGGCAGCTGAAAAGAACAAGGCCTCAGGATGCAAGTGAGAAAGAAAATGTTGCACCTTACAAGAATTTTAATGGGTCACAACATGGAGGGTAGAAAAATAAAGGTGATGGTACAAGTTGTAGTGTTGGAGATGTGGTAAGGAGCATCTTAAGAGAATCTGTCCACAGAATCAAGGTGGTAGGCCTCAGATTTACAGTTCCCAAGATAACAAGTAGGAAGATCACCAAGAAATTGTTATCGAGATGGACGGTAAGATTTATGATCAAGTTGTTTCCATTTTGATTGACCCTGGATCTAATTATAGTTATGTTAGTCATGACATGGTGAATAAGTGTGGTTTGAATAAATAAGTGCATGCAAAATCCTTGTTAGTGCAGTTGGATACAAGTACAAAGAAGAGAGTGTATCACTAGGTAAGAGCTTGCGCATTTGAGTTGAATGGTATGCCTACGTAAACACATTTGAATATATTTTCATTGGGATCATACAGTATGCTTTTGGGTATGAACTAGTTGTATCTTCATAGGACTAAGGTGGAATTTTATGACAAATATATTGAGTTTTTGGATGAAAATGGAGAATAGAGGATCTTGCAAGGTAAGAAGAAGGAAACATCAGTTAGAATGGTGACATATATATAGGAAAAGCACAGTCGCAGAAAAGGGTGTGTGTTATTTGCAGTACATATTTCTAGTGATAAGGGTAAGGATGTTGAGTACGCAGAGGTATTGAGTAAGTACTCGATCTTACAATAGTTTTATGATGTGTTTGCAGTAGAGATTTCAGATTTTCTGCCTTAAAGAGAAGTGGAATTTTCCATTGAGTTGGTACCAGGGACAACACCAACATCAAAGGCATCGTACATGATGAGCACACCAGATTTAGTAGAGCTAAACCTACAGTTGAAGGAAATGCTTGACAAGGGATGCATTAGGCCAAGTGTATCACCTTGGGATGCAACGATGTCGTTTGTGAAGAAGAATGATCGCACTCTCAGGCTATGCATTGATTACAAGCATTTGAACAAGGTGACCATCAAGAACCGATATGTGTTGTCAAGGATTGATGGCTTGTTTGATCATTTGAAGGGAGAAAAAATGTTCTCGAAGATTGATGTGAGATTAGGATATCATTAGGTACGCATCAAGGAAGAGGACGTATACAAGACAAATTTCCAGACCATGTATGGGAATTATGAGTTTTTTGTAGTTCCATTTGGTTTGACTAATGCTCCAACTACCTTTATGTGCTTGATGAATACTGTGTTGCATCCTAATCTAGAGAAGTTTATTATTGTACCCATTGATGACATCTTAATATATTCTAAGAATGAGTAAGAGCATGTCAAACACTTAGCAATAGTATTGAGATTGTTGAGGGAGCATTAGTTGTATGCTAAGCTCAGTAAATGAAATTTCTTTCAGATAAAGGTACATCACTTGGGACATGTTGTTTCCAAGGAAGGAATAGCAATGGATTCAGAGAAGATAAGGGTTATCATGGAATGGGAAACTCCTAGAAATGTGGATGAGGTAAGATCATTTATGGGGCTACCAGGTTATTATAGGAGGTTCATCAACAAATTCTTTCGCATTGTATATCCTATTAAGTCACTACATATACAAGGTAAAAAATTTAAATGGACAAAGGAATATGTAGCAAGTTTTCAGCAATTGAAGCAATTGTTCATGAATTCTCCAGTGTTAAAGACTACAGATTCATACAAAGAGTTTGTGGTGTGTACAAATGCTTGCAAGACAGGACTTGATGGAGTCCTTATGAAAGAAGGATAGGTAGTATGCTATGAGTCATGGAAATTGAATGAGCATGAGAATAATTATCTGACACATGATATTGAGTAGGAAGGAAGACAAACCATAAGTTCCAGCTTGGTTGTTTGTCTTCCTTCCAAATCCTCAGGCATATCTATATTCGATGATTCCTTCGGGATTAATGAGAATCCATCCCCCTCCTGCCACCCCATTTTTTTAGTTTTTGGCTAAGAGTATTTTTTGGGAAAAATTTTAGTTTGTGTTTGTATTGTACAAATGGTCACCATATATGACGATAACTGCTCATAAAAATTATGTTAGAATTGGTTTTCAAGATGAAACTATTTCCTTAGTAGGGGAATTTTGAGGTCTAAAATGGGTGTCCTAAGGAAAATAATAAAACAATAGTTAAAATAATAAAATAAGAGATGAATTTTAAGGAAAAGGAAAGAAAATCTACTTTTTAATCATATTTTTGGCTTATCTCCTTATAGGTTTACCCAAATGTCAAGTGTAGACATACGTCGGATGTGGAATTCAATTCCACATCCAACGAGTACCCACTTTGGATACTTCTAAGTAGATCCACATCAAAAAAATTGAAAATACATGAAAAATGTGTGTTTTTCACGTATTTTCATTTATTTATTTTATTATTTTTATTTTTATTTTATTTTTCTGATATGGATCTACTCAGAAGTAGGAAAAGTGGGTCCTCTTTGGATGTGGAATTCAATTATGTATCCAATGAGTGTATACACTTGATATTTGAGTAAGCCTATAAGAAGATAAACTAAAAATGCAATTAAAAAATAGTTTTCTTATTTCCCCTCCAAAATATGTACCCTTGGGGATGATATCATCATCTTGAATCATATTGGTCCTTTTTGTTGAAAATAGCAACAAGAAATGCTAAAAATAGAAATGCTACAAATAACATTGCTATAAATAGCATTTTAGGATATACACCAACTCTGTTGGAAATAGCAAAAAATAGAAATGCTAAAAATAACATTGCTATAAATAGCATTTCGGGATAGATTCCAATTTTAATTAGTCCCTGAATCAAAATTGAGAATTAAAATTCGAATTTAGTCTCACCAACTGTTTGAAAAATAATTAATTAATTCATCTTGAGTTAATTAGTTGGAGAAAACCAAATATGAAGTCTTTGTGAAGACATGAAAACAATTATCCCTTTGTTTGAAGAAGTTATCCCTTAATTAAGGAGATAAGGATGAGTTGTATTTGAGTTGTAATTAGTTAGCTCAGTTAACCGAGTTAAGTCTAGTTAAATTAGTTCCAAATAGTTGGAAGAACTAATTGTGAGTTCAGTCAGTTAATGCATGCATGCATGCAACTAGTGTTCTCCAGATAGCTGAATATTCTCTCATAAATAACTCATGCATGTCAGTTCAGACAAATACCTAGTTGAGATTAAAGGAAGGGACAATGTACTATCAGTTGGAGGAATTTTCCTATATAGGAAACTCATCCATGCAGAAGGAATTATCCCCTTCAGGATTGCGCAGTTATTTCAGAGGTCAGAGTAGTGTGTGAGGGATTATTACACACAGGTGGCAGCTTGAGGACCCAGGAGAAACTACGCAAGGAAATAGGAGGCTTGGAGGACTGAAGGAAGGCATATGTGTTGTCTATTCTGTC
>APFE031448914.1:4679-26573 GCA_000404065.3 Pinus taeda | reverse complement strand
TCACTCGACCGACAAGTATGAAAACACGTTGCACACTGGCCATTCTCCCTCTCCCGCTTGTCCAACTGACGTATCACTCGACTAAACGGTGTCCAATCAATTGTGTATTCACATGTTTATCTTAAATAGTTTCTAAATATAGAAAACCTCAAGGCAATAATATTATATTTAGTATTTATTATTGTTATTTAGTTATTCCTTATTATGGTATCTTTTTAATATAAAAGAACGTTATCCAACCTCAAGGCAATAATATTAGATTTGGTATTTATTATTGTGATTTATTTATTAGTTATTATGGTATTTTTTTAAGTGATTGATTTGATTTTTTGATAAATACTTCTTATATATTATAAGAAATAGAATCATTCATCCAAATTTAAATATTTAATGAGATGGATATTTGGTAGTAAAATTTATAAATAAGGATTTAAAGAAAGTATTAGACTCTCATATTATTGAGGATATTATAAAGATATAAAAACTACTGATATAGATATTTGGTAGGTAAAATTTATAAATAAGGATTTAAAGAAAGTATTAGTTACTCTCATATTATCGAGAATATTATAAAGATATAAAAACACTGAAAATAATAAAAAAATTATGATATGGGTTTAATATATTTATAAGGAATGTTAAAATTTATCTGGTTTATTAAAGAATTTTAGTATGTGTATGTAAATTTATTTGAAGAGCATATAGTTAATTAATAAGATTTAAGATTGACCTCTATTACATGAAAATGATAGATTTAAAATTGGTTTTCCTTACATGAAAAGGATTTATGTTTATTTGGCAAGAGATTTATCAATAAATAGTGGTGAAACTAGAAAGAAACTAGTAAGACACATAGCAATGCTTCAACATAAAAATAAAAGTTATGAAAAGCTATGAAAGGAAATATGTTATTTAAAGCATCTAGCGTAGTGAATTATAAATGAAGGAATTCAATTATGTTTAGATATCAACTATATTTGTAGGTTGAATGAAATTTGATATGCAATAGAAAAATTAGAGTGATACAGTAGAAGGTTGGTGGGCCCATAACCCATGGTTTCCATTAAAAAAAAATGTCTTTTATACATTTAGTTGCAATGTATACTTTGCTATAGATTTTTTTACTTATTAATTATGTGTATCTACCAAGTGAGCTTATAATGAGAACCACTTACTAGCATGGCTTATAAAGGCATTAACATATGGTGCAAGCCAAGTGTTATACATGCCCTGAAAAAGGTTTTAAAAAAAATGAAAACAATGAAATTAAAGTCATACTTTAAATTTAAATATTTTGGTCCATGAGACATAGAGTAGTCAGTTATAACACATGCCCTGAAAAAGGTTTTAAAAAAAATGAAAACAATGAACTTAAAGTCATACATTAAATTTAAATATTTTGGTCCACAAGACATAGAGTAGTCAGTTATACAGGTTAAGATTATTGTTAAGAAATTCCTTTTGTGAGAGGGAATATATTCCAAGTGCAGACAAACAATTGTGAAATTTCTCATCAAATATTATGGAATTTTCTTATAAAATGTATTTGTCGTGAACATTATTTTTGTAATCACACCTTTTGTGAAAAATCTTGTTGCAAGAGTTCCAATCCCCGAATGAAGACATCCCAATGAAGAAAAAACATTACAAGATATATTAAGACATATTTTACTCAAATGCGAAGTATTCAGACTAGAATTAGAAAACAAAATCATATGACTACTTGTACATTAAGGGAATTATGCCTACCATGAATCTGAGTCCTAACAAGTGATGAAATGTGGGAATGACAAGAGTATCCTGCTAAGAAACTCTTGTGTTCGTTCTCTCAAACTTGTGTAGTATATCAGTTTCTGGAAATTACTTGGAAATATTAGCTTCTGGAAATTTTGATTATAGTATTATAAAATACATACTTGCAAATTTGTTGTATACCTCGTCCAATATCAATATCAGGTTCTTGAAATCCTCTTATATACCTCGTCCAATATCAATATCAGTGTCTCTCGAAATCCTCATTATCAATATCAGTTTCGACATCAGTTTCTGGAAATCCTAATTTTAATTTTAAAAAATACAAAATCACAAATTCTTGGATGCTTCAATGAATATCAGCATCAATGTTTAGATGCCTCAATCAATATCCACTTTCCATTTTGTAGGTTCTCCCATCCATTCAATGAATGAATATATAGAGGAAAACAATTTGTCTATCTGTTTTTAATTTTTTTTTCGTGCTCCGCCTTAAATTTTTTTTTTCCCACTCCATTTGACATAGGGAAAAATAGTTCAAGAATTTTTTCCCCAAATTTTCCATTCCTTCGGTGTATCTTTGTACCTTTAGGGGCAATTGCTAGTTTATATATTATGCCAAGAATCTACGATGCCAAAGAATATATTGATGCTAAAATGATCTACGAAGTGTTAAACGAAAACATAAATCTGACCAAAGGAAAAAATGTTGCTGTCATGGACGGTCCTCTCGGGTTGTTTATTAAGTGAAAAGTCTATTAGAACAAATATATAATTTATGATGATAATACACACATCTTATTTTTTTCTATTACACTACATGACATGAGGTTTTAGAATTGAGTTTTCCGTAACAATTTTTTAATATATAATTATCTCCACAATATCTCTATAAATATTTTAGCTGATTTTTTGTGATCTCTATCCCCAATTTCTTTCATTGTCCTCGTCTTTAATCATATGTAGAATTTTAGAATAAGTCTAATTTCATTATAATAATTTCATCATATCATAATCATGCATTATTCTTTCGATATATTTATATCTTTAACTCCCCCGACATCATTAATATTCATCAACTTGGCTTTTCTTTAGCTTACTTATAATCATTCATTGGGGTTTTCTTGGATTACTCTTAATCATACAAACCTAAGGTGCATTCAGCTCACCACACGCATACATTAGATCAATTGGTTTCGGATGACTATAAATCTTTTCTCTTACAAATGGTTGTGAGCATCACTTCCTCTTTCATGACAAGTGGTTATTGAGCAACACTACCTCTTCAATGGGGATATGCTTGCCTTATCGGGCTTATATCACATTAACACATTAATGCAAGTACATTAAAGATAAATTTCCATATAGGTCCATCTATCCTTTTCATTTTGATACCAAATACAAACATTTCCTTTCTACATCAAATACATTAGGGACCATTAAAATTTTAAGGATGTTGTTTGTCATGGATTCACTGCATTTGCATCTCAATTTTAATACATGGTACTATTATTTACCTTGCTTCATGTCCTTCTTCTTGCATGTATCTTCATCTCCTTTTTTTCTTTTTCTTTTTCCTTTTGGCAGCTTTTCGCTCCTTAATTCTACTTTATTCTTTTACTCAAGTCCGAGGTCCATTCTTTCCATCATCATCTCCATTCTACATCATCTTCCCTATGCATCTTGCTTTCACTTTTCTCTATTGTCTTCTTCTATCATGAAGTCTATTTCTTTATCTCTTTATTTTTCTACTTCATTCATGGAGTCATCTTCTTTTTTCGTCTTCAGCCTTGTGTTTTACCTCTTTCAAAGCATACTTCTTCTTTGTTTGCCAGTCGTCATTCTTCTACATTAATTGTTTCATGTAAGAAGAGTGCCTCCATCTAACAAGACACTTGGAATCTTGTTCATGGTTACAAAACATTTTTATTGTTAGAGTTGATCAAGACCCAACAAGATACCTATGACTTTGGTTAGGCAAACTTCACTGACGCACCATGAACATCACTTAAACATTGATTTGACTTTTAACTTCGTCATAACTATTTTAGTTTGACTCCATTTTCTCAACTACAATTTAACTCTCGTATAATGAATTGACATAATTAAATAGAGATAGGGGTTGAGTAACATTGATCATGCACCCTTATGCATCAATGACTTCTCCATAACCCTAGATTTTTGCTAACTCCAATTTTCTTTTAAACTTACTTTTTCCATCACCATGCAAACTTTTAACATGATCCATAACTTCAATTTATTTGATGAAGCTCTTTACATCCATAAACTCTCAACCTCTCATGACTTAGTTTACATACTCAACCTTTTATCTTATAAACTCACTTGATTTTATTCAACTTTGGCATTTGCTTGCACTCATATGACATCATATGGCATTTACAACATCGTAAGGATATTTACACTCGTTATCTTTGACTCGGTTACCATTAGAACTCTACTACTTTAATAACCATGATACCATGGTCCATTTTTTATAGAAAACTTTTGTTCTCATGCACTATCCATTTGTTATTTATGACTCATGCGTTGCTTAAAGACTCCATGTGACCTTACGTTTCTTTTAAAACAATAATCGAGCTAACCATTGTAATGAAGCACCGATGTAGTGTAGAGTTTTCATTATCTTCATTTAAAATGTTGTGCGTCTTCTTCAACTTCTTGTTGTCGATTTTGCTCTCAACCGTTTGTTTCATATTGAATTGTTCTTCTACCATATTTAGTTGCACAATTGATATTCTGGAAGTTGTATGATCAACTTTAGTATGACAAGCTACCAATTCATCTCTCGTCGAGGCTGCTGTGACTTGTTATTGTTTTAAATGGCTCTAGTTTCAAACATAAATGAATGGCAACAATAATCTACATAGCTTCACACCAAGTCCAATACACCAAAATCCACAGACCTCCACTTACACCATTAATGCTGCATAGCTGGCTGATTTTTGCATAGCACACAATATTTACGCAGTAAACTCATATGTCGCAGATCCATGCTGCACAACCACCTCTTTTTTCCACGCTCTGCCACACTACTGCATGTTACGACATGTTTCTTTCAAGGTTCACATCGCTCCACGCAGGTCCATGCTGCACACTACTTTTCACAATGTTCAACCTATTCAGTCGTGAGTTTTTAACAGCAATAAATACGAATATGGTATTTCTGAAATATTGTTATTGTTAATTATTGAATGATATAATATCTCTTAACTATTGTTAATTATTTGAATAATATAGATCATTTTTTAACAATTTCTATTTATTATTAAGTAATTATATTTCAGAAATTCAATCATAAATTATAAAGACAATAGAGATCACAATGCGCAAAAGAGAAACATAAGATTTACATTGGGAAAATTTACTTGGGCACCTTTTTTCTTAGAAAAATTATTCAATTCAACAAGAGATACATCTAATATAGCTAGTAAACTATGAGGTCAAATAAACCATCAATGCTTATTGTTAAACCTGGTCAATAGCCTTGAAGTCAACCCTCCCAATCAGCCCAACCACTCACTCTTATTGATCTGCCCTAGGCTCAAGTTCAACCTCTAGAATATGCTCAGAAAGCTCGACTTTCAAGAATTTCGATCTGCCTAGAAACTACCTAGAATTTTGGCTTGCCCAGAAATTGCTGCCTGAAAGTCACACATGCAAGTTCTAGAGAGAGAAATGTGAGTTAGAGAGAGAGAGATAAGATCTTCATCCTTCTTGTTCTTCTTGTCCTTTGCTTGGATGCCCATGAACTGTCTTTCTTGTGAGAGGTTGAATGATGCCTTTCTGGAGGAGGTTGAATGCCTTTATATAATGATCTGCCTGTCCAGAATGGGTTTCTCTCTTCAATAGGCCGACTCAACTATTTTGGAGCCAAAAATTCAAAATTAAAATTTCAAAATTTTCTCCCTTTTTAAATCCGACATAAATAACATGTCATACATAAATTCTTTTAAGGGCTAAATAATAAAAATGACATGAAGAACATGTCTTACAAATTCTTTATACATTACAATGGCTAAAATATAATTATGAAGACCGACCATAGTTACAAAATTCAACACTCCCTCTTAGCTAGGGAGATATTCTTAATGACTAAACAAATGTTCTTCATGTGAACACATTTCTTTAAGAAAATGTTATAACAAATCATCACCATAATTGGGTCACAATTGTGACACATGGTAATCCAATAGCATCAACCATTCACCATAATTTGGGTCATCACTTCAGACCTATGGTATATCCTCACCATCATTCGAGTCAGTGCTTCAAACACATGGTAAATCAACTACATCAACTAATCCCCATCATCTGGGTCGATACTTTAGACTTATGGTACATGCTCACCATAATTTGGGTTAGTACTTTAGACACATGGGATATCATTTAACATCAACTAGTCACCATAATTCAGGTCAACACCTCACACATGTCATCCCAAGTAGTCTTGGTTCACCATCATTTGGGCTAATGATACACGGTGAATTGCCAAAGGCCAAGCTCAAGCTGCGCAATCCAAGGCCTGAAGCTAAATGAACATGATTCTCTAAGATAACTGTTTCTCATTTAGGTCAACATACTAGACATAGGAAGAATAATTGTGCTCTGTCGAACCATTTTCCCTAGTTTGGGTCAATGTACTTGACACAGGGAGAATTTCCCTAATTTGGGTCAATGCACTTCACAGAGAGAGAATGCTAGTCCACGGTGCTATGTCAACAACACTCCCTCTCAATGAGAGAGACATTCTCAACAAGTCCAATCTTATCTCCGAAGTTTACAAACTTTGCTCAAGACAAAGGCTTTGTCAGAATATTAGTAATATGCTTATTAGTAGAGACGTATTGGAGCTTCACTGCTTCCTTCTGAACTATGTCATGGATGAAGCGGTAGTTGATCTCAACGTGCTTCGACTTGTCATGAATAACCGGATTCTCTGTCAGTTTCACACAACTTTTATTATCACGATATATCACGATCGTCTTAAGCACATGATCAAACAGTCCCACGAGTAACTTTTGAAGCCACACTGCTTCACAAATCGCCAAACTAGCTGCAATATATTCTACCACACTAACGTTGTGTGCGACAAATGTCTACTTCCTGCTCATCCACAAAATCATAGCAGAGCTCAAATTGAAGCAACCTTCGGATGTACTCTTCCTGTCTTCAACACTCCCTGCCCAATTTGCACCTATATGACCCTGCAACTAAATATCGTCGTTTGAGACATATCTCAAACCAAAGTCAATCATACCACACAAGCACCTCAGTAAGTGCTTTGCTGCAATCCAATGATCTTGTCTAGGTTCCACTTGGAACTAGATCAATGTGTTCACTGCAAAGCAAATGCGGGACGTGGTATTAACTAGATACATCAGTGAGCCAATCAACTTCCGGTACATTAATGAATCTATCAAATCAAACTTCGAATCTTTTAGCTTTCTCATATTTACAATCATGGGAGTCGATATTGACTTGCAATCATCATACCAAACTTTTGCAAGATCTTGATAATATATTTTTTTTAACCAAGAAAGATTTCGCCACACTTTTTCCATACTTCTATCCCCAAATAATAGTGTATATAGACCCTTCTTATCAAATTCAGCAGTTAGCTACCTCATACATTGAATAATCAAATGCTCCATACCTTTCAGAAATAGGTCATCAACATACAACAATAGGGTTACAAGTTCATTCTTCTTGACCTTGAATTACATGTTTGGATCAGCATTGCTTTTGGAGAAACCAAGTCTCATCGGATAATTGTTAATTCGTGTATACCAGGATCTTGGTACTTGGTTAAGTCCATACAAGGCTTTCTTCAATCTGGAAATGTAAGACTCTCTACCATGGATCTCAAAATCTCGAGGTTTCTATAAGTACACTTCTTCTTCAATTACACCATTAAGAAAAATATCTTTACGTCCATTTTATAGAATTTTCTTGTACATTCAAACTGCATATTTTAATATGCTAAAACAATTGACTTGAATCTACTCTACTCATCAATGGAAACAAAAATTGATTGATGAAATCAAAAAGTAGAAAAGAAGAATTTCAGTCACACATAACATAATAATTTTATGGGGACAGCCAAAGCTAAAAACCCTCGTTATTTGTATATTGCGTTAATCAGAAGATCTGAGAAGAAAATACAATTCTTGTTCAACCCAAATAATCTCTGCACAAGTACAATCTATCTCACTACTTCATAAACCAGCTCAAGCCAATACTTAGCCAAATTTATTGCCTGCCAAACTCCTATTTCCTTGAACTCACAAGCTCCACGCACAAACTTGTGCTTCTTATTGCTTGGTCTCACCAACTCGTGCTCACCAAAACAATGATTAAACTTGTGCCTTCATTCCTCCTTTTAAAGGCAATTCAAATGGTTAAAATTAGTGAGTTACCTAATTAAGGAATGATTTGTTTTAGGCATTTTTTTGACTGCATGCACCATCTATTTAATTTAGATGATTTTACAACTAATAGTGCACTGTCCCTAAACTCCAATTTCAACTGGGTCTTTCTCTGATGTGACATGCATGAGTTAACTATGAGTGAATCTTCAGTTTAGTGGATGAGCAGTCTTGGTTACACCCCACTACTAGATTTGATCTAGGTGGATATTGGTGGCCACCCGCCTATTCCACCTAGAGCCCCTTTGTCAATTTCATCTGTTTCCTTGTTCATTTCATCATTTACTATTTTTAGCAGTTTTTTGGGTCTTGAACTTCCGGAGCAGTGTTAACCCCCTAAACAACGATTTTTGGGGTCAGTGACAATCTCATAGCCATAGGAAAGGGCTTCTGGCGAAACCTGTAGTACTCAGAGAGACCTTTCCAAAAAGGTATTGTACATGCCAAATAGAGATAATATGACCAAGTTACGACCCTGGGAAGTTGGCCGCCTGACTAACCCCAAGGGGGCCCACAAACTCTTGGTGTTACATCTCTTGGGGTTAGGGTTTTGGTTGTTTAGGGTTTTCTCATGTTTTCCATAATAAATAGGCCCTTGAGCCTCATTGTAACACAGTTCAGAGGCATGTAGCCACCACATCTCTTCTTAGAGATAAGGTACCATCGCCCATGCTATCATATTTCCATTTTGTTTGTAAGCGTAGTTCAATATTTTTCTATTAATGAAATGAAGTGTTTTTCTATTGTATCTTTGTGTTTATGATTATATCTGTAAGTTGTTGCGTTCCTGTTTAATTTTAGACCAGTGGTATTAGTACGGTCAACTCTTTCTCTATTTTTCTTTGCACGTCCTCAACGAGGTTAGGGTATAAGGAGTTAGGTCTTGATCTGGTTGAACCGTTGCAATATCAACCTTGCAAAACCCAACGACCTCCCATGGCGGAAGGAAAAAAAGACGAGGGGGTAGGAGATCCTTTCAAAACATTGCTTGAGGAATCCCTCTAGCGATAGAGGGATGTGATGATGGATAACTTTTCCCAGATCCTTCGACGACTAGCCACAAACGATGCATCTTCATTCAAAAACCACTCTAGAGGTGCCACTCCTTTTAAGGTACAAGTTAACTTCTATATTTCCATATTTGAAGCCCTGATAGATGCATACGCCATAGATAAATGATTAAATCTATTGGAAGGATATTTTCCAGTTCATGACTTTTACAATTGGGAAAATATTACTTTTTCACTTCTTAAAGCCACTCCACACGTCAAGGATTGGTGGGAAACCTACTGTGAACAAAAGGACGAGAGTGAACCCTCGATGTTTTCAGCCACACCCACTTGGAATTCTTTTTGAGATGCCATCAAGGAACAATATTACCCTATCGGGATCTATGAAGACAAATACATAAAGTGGACCACGCTATGATAGGGAAGGGACCAGAATGTGCCAGAGTTCACAAATAATTTCCATACCCTTCGCACGAAGCTCGGTATCAAGGATACTGAGAAAAATTTGGTGCTCAAGTACCGTGGTTGTCTACACAAGTATATGCAGGATGAGATGGAGTTCTTGGACATTTCCTCACTCGACACGGTGTATCGGTATGTTGTCAAGATTAAGCAGAAGTTTAAACAAAAGAAGCGGGACTTTGGATCTGCAAATCCAAAGCAAGGAAAAGGTACCTCCACACCACATATCAAAGGACACCAAGCCAAGGTGGTGCTACCCAGGAGAACCCGCCAAAGTCACAAGCAAAGAACAACACCCTGAAGATGAAGAAGGACATGTGAAAATGGTGTGAGTTCCATAAGAGCTCCACTCACAATACAAGTGAGTGTCGGGTCAAGTAGTCACTGGTGGCCGAACTAAAGGTTTTTGAATCATATGCAGGTTCCGACCTTGAATTAGAACTCGAAAAGGGAATTGACAAAGGGAAGAAAATCATTGATGCGGAGCCCATTCCCACCGTGGCCACCTCCAAGATCTAGAAGATTGAGCTTGAAGATCCAAAGGAGAGGAAACGCTTCTTCCACTCATAGATGTGGGTGAAGGGTTCTCCGCTGCAGTTCATTTTCGACAATGGGAGCAAAAGAACCTCATTTTAGCATAGGTCATGAAGTGGTTGGGCCTAAAGACTATAACACATCCACAACCATACACCATTAGGAGGCTTCACCAAGGACGAGATCTCCGTGTCAGCCAACAATTCCGCCTTCCCTACAACATCTAGCCCTTCACGGATGAGAAACTGTGTGACGTTTCTCCTCTTGAAGTTTGTGATGTATTGTTAGAACAACTATACTTGTGGAAGCAACATGCTAAATATGAGTCTAGACCTCGCTCTGTGATTATTACTTTGTCTAATAAGTTGTACAGGATACCGGAGGTAGCCCCACCTACCGCCATCTCTTTGCTCACTGCAAATCAATGTAGTAAGACCATTTTGCAGACCACGATTTTTTTTTTTCCTTATGATTCACCCCTAGAGAAAGAGGAAGGTTGTAGGCATGACTTCCAGGCAGGGATCCTTTGCACAACAACAACATATGGACAAGGATGTGGAGGAGAACAAGGATATTTTCACCTCACCCACAGGGGTACCTCTGTACTATCAGGTCAAACACTCCATTGATCTGACCTCGGGCACATTGCTGCCCAATGGACTGATATATCGACACTCTGTTCTAGAGAATGATTAGATTAAGAGGCCAATTTAAGAACTATTGCAGAAAGTGAAAATCAGTCCAAGCTCATCACCTTGTGGGAGCTCAATTATATTGGTACAAAAGAAATATGGGACCTGGAGGCTCTGTATTGATTATCGGGCACTGAACAAGATCACTATCCAAAATACGTAACCAATCTCACAGATTAATGACCTTCTAGACCAAATCAAGGGGGGGAAATATTTCAACAACATTGATTTGAAGTCAGGTTATCACTGAGTGCCTATCGAACCCTCTGATGTGTGGAAGATTGCCTTCAAATCCAAGGAGGGCCTTTTCGAATGATTGGTCATGTCATTCAGATTAACGAATGCCCCTGTAACATTCATGAGACTAGTGGATGACATCTTGCGACCCTTCACCAATGCATTCATGGTGGTGTATTTAGATGACATCTTGATCTTCAACGAGAGTTGGGAAGAACACTTCCACTATATTCGAAAGGTCCTTCAAACTCTGCGCCAACACAAGTTGTGTGCTAAGTTGGAGAAATGCACCTTTGGCCTGACCCAGGTTCAATATCTAGGGTACATCATTGATGAGTATGGTGTACATGTGGATCCATCCAAGATACAAGTCATTCGGGATTGATCAGCCCCAACCATTCTAACAAAGCTTCGCAACTTTTTGGGTCTTGCTAATTTCTATTGTAGGTTCGTGTTGGGGTTCTCTCATATCACTTGGCCTTTAAGTCAAGTCACCAAGGGCAGAGCGAAAGAAAAGTTTTTTTGGTTGGAAACCCAACAACAAGCGTTCTCCAAGTTGAAGAATCGCCTCTGTTCTGCACCAATGCTCACATTACCAAACCTGCAACAGCCATTTGAGATTGAGACAGATGCCTCCGACTATGCTATTGGTGTGGTTCTTATTCAGCAAGGGCATCCATTGGCTTACCATAGTGAGACACTTTCAGACACAATCTGAAAGTACCCCACTTACGACAAAGAAATGTATTCCATTGTGTAGGCCTACCGTCAATGGAAGCATTACATTCTGGGAAGGAAACGATCATCCACACAGACCACCGACCTCTACAGTTCATATAGACACAAAGGAAGTTGTAGAACGATCGCCATTAAAAATGGTCCACATATTTGCAACAGTTCCATTTGAACATTAAGTATAAGAACTTGTTGAAGCCTCAGATTTCTGCTGCTGTAACATGGGGGATAACTACCTAGTCTGGACCTTAAGGCAACTCCTTTTCCATTTAAAGTGGTGGCTCCAACTGGGGATGATGGGACAAATTTTCCAGTGCGGGTTTTAAAATGAGAGTGGGTGGTTTCAAAGCGATTACAGTAAGGGTAGCAATAACTAAATGTACTATTTTATCATGCAAATCACTGGATGACTTAATCTAATATAAACCCGGGTATTTATGTGTGATATGTGATCTAAAAGATATCGATTTGACATGTGATAATAAATATCAATCACACATTAAACAGAGGTGATAACGTAGAAAGATAATTGCTTTGACTAAATAGTTAGTCAAAGAAATGTATAAACTATATCACATATATCTGATGATTATATATGAAAATAAATAATTTCAGCTAGGCATCATACAATAATGTAATTTACACTTAACATAAAGAACATATCTCATATATAATTCATGAAAATGAAGTGTTATCACTAATTAAACAGAAACAAAACTAATCATACAAGATAGAAGTACCATATGTGTGAAGTTCTGCTCATTTGACTAATGACATAGATCAACTCCTTTCTTCAGATCAAATTATCATCCAAGTATACATTAGTGCATCAACAAAGGAAAGTAGTCTGATATTTAAAAGAAATGACCCTGTTCCATAATTTCATCAAAGCATTCACAAACTTATAGAAGTGCATTCTTTGCAAATGTTTTTGATACAATTTTGAACCCTTCTCTAAATGCATGAGAAGGGTATAGGGTATAAATACTATTCTAACTAATGTTCAAAAATAGATTATACAAAAATTTGAGGAGGCTTCAAACAAACTTCCTCCTAAATGGTTAACTAACTCTAAAAATAAAAATGACTTGATGAGCAGAGGTTATGATGATGACTTGTTGTCTGCCAAATTCTTTTTTAAATTGCATACAACCATCGGTTTGACTTGAGGAGGTGCCCCAAACTGTGTTTTGACCCATCCTACGAAAATAACATCTGTGAGAGGTGGCAACATTTGCTGAGTTGAATGGAGTGAGAAGTTAAGGGTCATGATTTAGCTGTGTGGCTTGACAAGGTATTGCCAATACACCTCCTAGTTAGTCTTTTCTAACTTTGCGATCACTTCCATTTGAATTTCTGCTTTTTCCTTCCAAATTTTATGGAAGTCATTTAAATCGAGCAGTATTTTCAAGTTGCCTTCTTTCACCAGGTTGGTGGCATACAAAGTGTGGTTTACCGCTTTTACTATGTTCTTCGACACCCCAACTGCTCTTGCTACTGCTAATTCAGATTGTTTGATCCTCGCATCCCAATCCATGAATGGAATGTCCTTATGTGTCTCCACGATCTTAGGCAAATTAGCCCTCCTTCCTTCTTCTGTTTCTTGCCACTCGATGAATTCTAAGATTGTTGTGTTTAGATCAGTAAATTTAGTTCGTTGGTCAATCACCTTATCCACAGGGGAAATTTTAAGAACCACCCTGAATTTATATGTATAATAAATGGGCGAATCCCCATGATACATAGGAAAAATGGGAGGCGATTTTATCAATAATATAATATGTATACATAATTTTTTTGGAAAATATCTCACCATTATATTATCTTGTAAAGTCATGGCAAATCTTTCACTAAATTATAAAATCTTGTAAGATCTTGGAAAATATTTCACTGAATAATAAAACATTGTGAAGTATTGGTGAATGTTTTGTTAAAGTATGAAACCATATATGATAATAATAAAACATATTCATTAAACTGTAATATACTAACATACATGTTTGGAAAAAAGATACATAATTTTCACTTCCTACAAACAATGTTTCAAGTTTTAGTGACCATGTTTGTCATGGTAGGAGAGATGAATTTTTTCTCTACCACTTTTGCCAAGCTCTCAAATTTCTTTCTTATTCCATTGACTCCAACTGCGAGATAAAAAAAAAACACATCAAGTTTGTTTACCCCAACACGCCAACAAGTAGCAAGCCCCAACTATATAATATAATGAAGTAGTAGGTATCCCAAAGGCCTGAAGGGATCTAAATGGGAAAGAAGTGACGATTGTCCAGAAGCCTCAATCAATATAAAATATATAAATGTAGATTTTATTATTATTTTAATTGGAAATCTTCAATTAAATAATAAAATTTAATTACGTCTCTCCCAATCTAAATTTCTTATTAGCATAATTCACTACCTTCATTCCATTTTTAATAGAATTGTAACATGTGGATTAATTTCCTTTTTGGTGCACAATCTGTGCCTTTTAGGACAATATGGTGCAGTGATCGAACCCCTATAGATCATTACGAGAAACTAAGAATATCAAAGAAGATGAAAGGTTGTACAAACCAACATACTTTTCAAACAACTAATCCAAGATCAGTACCTTAACTTTTTCATGAAGATATCATATTGAGAATGTTTGAAAAATGGTGGGAAATCTTGGTAGTGACTATCTCTCTTCTGCAAGGGTGATGCAGAAAGAGTTAAGATTTCATTGTTTTGAAATTTTTTTTTGTTAAATAAGGAAAACCAATATGAATGGAGATATAGATATTTTTTACTAAATTTTGTGAAGTGACTAAATGTAGCTTTAACCATTCACCCTAAGATTTTTATTACAATATAATTTGTTCAGTCTATTTAATATCTTCATTATCATGAAAACCGACCTATATTCATCTTAACTCCACATCCACCACTCTTAGAGGGATGAAATATATTTATCCCTCCCAGCATTTGGTAGACTAGGAATTAAGATGGATCTAAGCTGATAGAATTTCCCCTTTAAATAGTCCATGCTCACATGAATACCATGGTATTACTGTGGGTCAATACCATGGGTTATGAATAAACCTGGAGGTTAAAAACTACTATTAGTAATTAATAAAAATTAATAAAATTAATAATTGGATTTATTTTTTTTTTTTTATTTTTTTTTCAACCAAGTAAAAATGTTTAAGTGACATTAAATTACAAGATCCATTTTTTCTCTTGATCTACCAAGCACCAAGAGGGATCAAATGTTTTTTCACTCTATGTTAGTTTTCATATCACAATATTTGATCCAAAGTAAAGATGGATCTATGCTAGTTTAATTCCCCCCCTTTAAATAGGTTGCATTCCATGTGAATACCATGGGTCAATACCATGTGCCATCTTTATTTTTATTAATAGTAATATTAGGGTTAATAATGTTCTTTTGCATGGTATTAATAATAATTTGACCCATGGTATTTGTGCTGGGTTGTGTTATATTCTTTCCACGAGTAACATATGTAGTGAACTCGGGGGATAGAGTGGGGGTGGAGCCCCTGCTTCGTTGCGCCAATTGCGTAGCGGGGTGGCGGCAGCCCCCCTTGTCCAAGGGGTTTCAGGGGGGCGGGTAGCCCCGTCTACGGGGTCCGGGGCAATGCCCTGGGAATTTTTTTTTGACCCTATATTAGGTTGGGCGAACCTACCTATGGTTTTTGGTCCATGTTTTTGGACGCGATGATTTTCGGTCCAGGGTATTGGATGCTCATCATGTATAAATATGTATTGTAACATTGAAAGGAACAATAATGAAAAATCAAGCTGGTAGCATCAGTTTTGGGATCCAGTGGGAAATCTCTGTGCATATGTGTTTTATGTGTTATGATCTCACATTGTTTATTTTTTTCTGTTTTAGAATTCGTATGCAGGTAATTTCTGTACAAGGTTAAAACCTACAATTTGGCCCATAGGCTTCACCTAAATATAACACATTTTTTGACTATTCGTAAATATAAGGTGGCTTATGGTGTAAATATAAAAAATATTTTATTTATTTACCATACCTCTCATTTATTTATATTTTATTAATTTACCATACCTATTTTATAAATATGGTATTTAGCCCATAGGATTCAATTAAATAAAACCTCTTTTTTGAGCCTTCTTAAATAGAAAGAGGGTTATGGACTAAATATAGAAAGAGGTTTTACTTATTTACCATACCTCCACTTTATTTATATTTTTATTTATTTACACGCGTGTTCATAAATATAAGGTGACATATGGAGTAAATATAAAAAAATGTTTTATTTATTTACCATACCTCTCATTTATTTATATTTTATTAATTTACCATACTTCTTTTATAAATATGGTATTTGGCCCATAGGATTCACTTAAATGAAAACTCGTTTTTGAGCCTTCTTAAATAGAAAGAGGGTTATGGACTAAATATATAAATAGCTTTTGTTTATTTACCATGCCTCCATTGTATTTATATTTTTATTTATAACTATCATAAATACATTTTCATGAAAACGAGGGTGAATGGAAGAGCTCCTAATTTCAAGGGCTAAATTTACTTTTCTTTACCCTCTCCATTAAAATAAGGTGGGCTAACCTCCATACCTAATTTCTTTATAAAATAAATTTGATGCGATTTGTAACAATGTACTATGATACAAAATATTCACCCAATAAAAATATAAAACCCCTTAATTTAGCCTAACGGTGAAAATTTGCCCCTAAAATTTTCCAAAGTTGAACTAGATTAAGGGTCAGAAAGCACATATTTCACAAGTTCTCATAGTTTCAAGGCCTGTCATTTTAATGATTGAGATAAAGGTCATTTTGGGTTGAAATGTTTTTCTTTGTTAAACCCTTCTAAATCTTACTATTTTATTATCTATTTTTTGTATATCATGAAACTAATTATATCCATGGAGCATTTCGTCTTCTAGAATAATTACATTTTCTTTGATCATTCAGCTCACCAAAAACCTTGTGTTAGTATCGGGTTTTATTTGACACATGCTTCTAATATTTTTCTTACTCAACATTCCTATTGGTTTCGTGGATTCACAATGTCAAAAGTTTTATTGAATGTCCTAAGATTTCTTATTACTTATTTTTCATGTAACTAGATACTAAGGGAACCAATAGAGAATCGAGAACATTATATGTTAATAAACCAATATGATCATAATACCAAAGATTCTCGTTGTGATTCAAATGCATTAATTGAAAATTCATTTTTCCATCAATCCCAAGGTCTTACCTAGCAAGCTTCATTGTAAATAATAATTTTCGATATTTCTTAATGTTTGTAAGGGTGGAGAGCATAGATGAATTTGTATTCACAATAAGCCTTCAAGGTTTGTATAATTGATTTCAAACAAAAAAGTAAAGTTTGAAACTAGCTCAAACCATTAAGTAGGGTACAACCTTTCGGTAACAAGCCATACCTTCAATTAGTTGTGCAATTTTTCCAAGTTCTTATCTTTTCTATTGCACATTGCTTTATATTGGTTTTAATTGCTCCTATTTTTGTGGTTGCAAGTGAAGAAAGGCGACGGCTACATTGGAAATATAATCACACTTAGCCCTAACCTTCTAGTTGATTATGTTAGGAGAAGGCTTAGTTACATCTAGTTTCCCTTGCATTGCATCCACCCTCTATCCTTCTCTCCATTGAGTCTCTGAATTTGTTTATTTTCTTATTGTATATTACCCACATTGCTTTATCTTCCACCTCCATTTTACTTCTTCTTCCGTTTTGTTTTGTTGTCTTGTCATGTATTTCAATTTTGTTTTGTTTGGTAAGAATTTTCATGAAAGATGCTCTTGTCTAGCTTGAAACCCAATGTGCAAAAACTTGAAAAGGGAAATTATGATGATGAATAATGCTTGTCTAAACTGTTACCTCTTCTCTATCTTAGGTTTATATATCTTTCAAGTGAATGATGTCTAAATGGAAAATTTGATTCGTTCCAGATAGAAAGTCTCTAGTCGAACTACGAAGTTAGTATCTTTATTAGGACCTTATTTCTAACTCAACCTTGTATTGAATGCTTAGACATGTCAACTTGACTTGGTAGAGAAGGGAAAAGAGAAAAGATTTAAAAAAAACATGTATATTTTAAATCCCTTAAAACACAAAGAAATTTATTCTTCTCTCAATAAGTCAATATGCCTCTTCCACCCCATTAAGTAAATAAGTTCCTAAGCATAGTTTTGTAAATAAAATAATTAATGGGTGAAAGAAGAGAAAGGCATCCTGCTCAAAGAGTTGAAGAAAGAAACTTCGTCAGGGTCCTATCTAGGCCTACTGGTAGTGAATTGATGCTTTTTTTCTCTATAGGTGACTCCAAATGGGTATTGCTCAGGCTTGTTAATAGCAGAGAAACACTGGGGAATGTGCTTATAAGCTCTATATAATTACTATTCTTATCCCCTATTGAAAGAATCAAGGCATAACTAGTCTTATATTGATGTGTTTAAAGTTGAACCAAGAATAAAGGGGACTATATCTTTAACTAGGATAATTAACAAAACTAAGGTAACCTATATGGAAAATCAATACTTCTTGAAATACTTATACCTTGCACTTAGAGATTAGACCTAAATAGAGAATCTAGAGTTATGCCATTGTGTTGCTAGGTGTTGATGTTGCATTCAAAACCCTCCAATTTTTTTCCCACACTTTAATTTTGGATCCTAATGAGGATCTTAAGGTCTATGATCTTATGATTACTTCATGGTAGTTTGTTGTTTTGTAAAACAATTAAGCCTTCTTCCTAGTTTTAAATTGTCAAGTCACTTGAACACACATGCTCAATCTTCCTTCGGTTCATAAGTAAAATTCCTTTATGCAAGCTTAAGCAACCATTGTACCACACATGAAGACAATGCCTATGTAATTTTCAACTCATTTCAAAAGTCAATGTGCACCTTTATTGATACTCCCCCTCACTTTTGTTGTGTTTGTACTTCCATTTTGGTATGTTTTCTCAACTATCGTCTTTTATGCACTTTCACTTTCACAAGTGTCATTTTCACATTCAAGTCTATCTCTTTTTGTCTATTTCACTTTAATAAGTGTATTTTTCATGTTATCTTAGTTATGGCATGTGTCTCTTTCAAGGTTGTTCATATTTTGCAAGTGTTGTCTTTATGTTTTCCTCCTATCATAGTTGTTGCTTTTGTTTTTTTCAATCCTACATGTGTCACACCTTTGTGTATCACCAAATTTAGTTATGGAACACTCTTCTACATTATATGGTCTTAAATTTCATTATAATATGTTCTAGATAGATTCCTACAACTTAGCACACCTTTTGTTTATTGTAGTCATTGTTGTCGCAACTTGTGTTCTAAGTTACTTAATGTCGCTTCAACTATCGCACTTAGAAATAAGCGTTGCTTTCTTGTTGTTTCAAGGTTTGATTGTTATCCATGGATATTTTCTATCATTTTGGATTTTATTGATGGTTTTATGTGTGTGATCCATGTTTGAGTCGTATTCAAATGTGTTTCTCTCTTTTTCTTTGTCGGTTTCACACTTAGCCATTTTGGAGCCCTTCTTGGTCCTTTAACCTAGTGCAAGTTATGAATGAATTACACCTCTTACCAAGGGAAGAGCTTAACCTATTCATGGGACTAAATTTCACAATCATACTCACCAAGAATGGTGCACTAATTCCTCCTCAATATCACCTCCAAACTACCGCATATTATGATCCTCCCAAGGGAAGTCAACTAATATTTCTTAGTTATACTGACTCACTACCCTAAGCTCTAATAACCTCTACCTTGAATGATGCATAAATAACTCCTAGCTAACATGTTTAACCTCTTAAACCATTTTGTAGAGGAAACTCATACCATGCAAAGACCCTCCTATCCTCCCAATGCAGCGAAAACCCTCCTAGCCAAAGTGGTTTCATTCCTGTGGACTAGCCTAATGAAAACTACACTCCATATTGTCAAGCACCCACCATTGGGTCAAAATATTCTAGCCTAGGATGAAAAGAACACTCCAAAGCTATAGTGACCCCTTGTGAAAGAAAATGGTTTTTTCTTTCAAGCCTTTTCCCTTTGAGGAAATAGTGCACTCCCAAAGGTTGAAGATTTCACCTTCCCCCTTCCCCTATGTGTAGTCTACCCAAGCGTTGCTTAACCTATTATTGAAGAGCACATGACACACTAGGTAAGGCTAAAGGAAGCCTCCCCCCTTCCCTTGACTAGTCAAACTACACTTTCAAGTCTCCTCCTCTTTTATTTAGGGCATATGGCGCAATCTTGAAGGATGAAGCCTTCACCCTTCCTCCTTCATGCTTCCTCCATGCACTGGACCAAGGAGAGCTCCTCTTCATAGTGCATGGCGTAGTAGAAATGAACAATGGAGTCTTCCTAAGACATTGATGAGCTTGAATTCACCCTCCTAATGAAGCATCCTTCTTTTAACCCTCTTACAGGCCTATGACGAACTAATCATTCTATTGTCACCCTCTGCATTATTTTTTTTTCAGTTGTCAAAAGGGTGAAAAAGAGAAGGAAACATTTCAACCATATTCTAAACCATAGAAGAACTCAAAACTAAATTTGACTACTCCATGGGAAAGTTCTAGGAAGAATATTTCCAACAATCTATAGAACTCCCCATATGGACTCCAGAATCAAAATTTAGAGTAAATCAAAGTTCCCCTTTCAAAAGCGAGAGAAAAAAGGAAAATGCCTAAGTATAAACCCCTGATCCTACCTATCAGAGTTTTCTAAAGCAGCGGTAGTGAAGTTTAAAGAAAATCTACAATATCTGATCTCCAATACCGACAATTAGAGATCAAAGGTCCAAGGCATATGGTACATCAGAGCATATTAGCGATATCAGAGATCAACGATGAGAGTTGCATGCTCATATCGATGATTAGGGCATATGACACATACTAAACCGGTGATGGCATATCAAAGAATTTTGCGACATGCAAATGTTGCGAATCATAGAAAGTTATGATATGGAAAGCACTGATAGTGTTGAAAATGTTAGGAAAAGTATTGATAGTGTTAAACTATTAGGAAAGCACCTAAATAGGTTAATAAAGAAATTTGTTACATAACAAAGGGAGGACGACCCTTTTCTCTCTCATCCAAGGGGCCATGTGGCTGAACATCATTAGATCCGATAAAATAAACATAGCTACGCATGATTATTTCTGATACACGACACTTCGTAGTGGATGATTGGTTTGGTTCCCATAAGGGACAAGTGGCAGTTGACATCGTCATGGCATGGAAATATGATGGACACATGGTAGGAAGATTTGACATTTTCAAGGGTCATATGAGGGCAAGAAAAGTGTGACACCTAGCAGTGAGGATGTCACACATCGGATATTGGCGACAAGAGGTTGTAGTGTGCTGTAAATCAAAGTGGAATGTAGATCATGAGGCATGGTTGATTGACTCAAGTGCATCATTTCACTTCACTCCCCATAGAGAGTGGTTCTGCATGTATGAGAAATATGATGGTGGTGAGGTCTTCTTGGGGGATGACAAGAAGGCTAGAATTGTTGGTCGCGTAAAAGTAATGTTGAATTTTCAAGGTGGAAGGGTTAGAACACTTTCGGGTCTTCTTCATATTCTTGCATTAGCCAAAAATCTGATTTCTGTAAGGAGGCTCAATGTTGCAGGTGTAAAAATAGTGTTCGAGAAGGATACCTGCAAGATGGTTACGGGGGCACTGATATTGATGCAGAGAGTTTGAATTGGAACTCTGTACAAGCTTCAAGGTAGCACTGTTGTTAATGGGTGCAACAGTTCTGTGGTTCCTGAAAGTGGAGCAAAAAGTCTAGTGGTCTCTGGAGAGAAGACCATGTTGTGGCATCAAAGGCTTGGACATATTGGAGAGAAGGGCCTTCGAATATTTCATGGTAAAGGTATGGTAGAAGGTATGAGTAATAGCTCTCTAGATTTTGATTTCTATGAAAATTGTATATATGGGAAGCAGAATCGGGTGAGTTTCCCCTCTAATGGTAAGAGGGTGAATTAGAT
>APFE031448910.1:0-28625 GCA_000404065.3 Pinus taeda | reverse complement strand
TGCGTTGGACATGAGGTAGGCCTTAAACACACTTGTTTGCCATTATTTATAAAAGCACATTTAGAGAAAGATAGTGTCTGGTTGGTTTTCTTGTCATTAGGTCTTCTTTAGATTCTAGGAAGGTCTATCTTGTCCACAAGATCGACTCATTCCATGTGACAAGGAGTAGCACACTCCTTTCACCTTGAGGAGGTGTGGAAAGGAGCATACTATTGGATAGTGAAAGAAGCATAAGTCTGATAAGCAGACACACATCGATCCAATGGTGCTAATAAAAGGTGATCTCGATGAGATTGATGACAAGGTTAGAGACACAATGGCTAAGTTGTTGCAATAGTTTGAGCAAAAGTATATGTAGACATTGGGGAGCATCCAAAAGGATCTACATATCCAGGCTAGCAGGATTCGGTGGGCTTTGGGCAATCGAGCCTAACACAAGGAATTGGAATATTGGCAGAGCTGGAAAAAACTCTCAACCTCATAGTCATACCATTGCCAGAAGCGTCCGTTCACACAGAGTCCGTTGAGGATCTCGTTATGCTCAGTACCATGAGAGAAATGAGAGTTAATTTAGCTATGCTACCACTCCAAACCCTCCACACATTGCATTAGGGGGTTTCAGATGAGCTAAGGATCAGGGAAAGCCCACCCTCAGAGTCATCAACGAATTCAAGGTAAATAATGAACAGATCTTCATGGAAAAAGTGCAAGAGTTGAAGGAAAAGGAGGTGATGAAGTAATGTAGTCAGATCCTAGAGACAACGATAGAGAAGGCTTGAAAAACAGTGCTGGAATTGAACATCCCGGAGGATTCTGAAGCATAAAAAAAGGTAAGGAAATTGGTTGTTGCGGTATGTTCATCAAAATAAGAGGTTGGCAGGGTTACCTTTGATTTCCAAATGAAGATAGCAAAGCTGCAGTCGAAGTTGCAGCCAACGACTCCACCAAAGGTTCAAGAGCAATGTGAGGCATGAATCGAGGAAAATATGAACACATTGGATACTACAGTCACAGACTATGCAACGATGTTCGGTGCAGTAATGGAATTATGGACAAATATGCAAGAGGACCCAACTTGCAGACGCTGAACACCGATGGCTAAGAGACACAACAGAATTATGATGAGGTCTAAGTGAATGTGTGCATGTTGGTGCTAGTGCAACACCACACAATATTACAAGGGAAGCAACTGCAAGCACAGGTGGAAGAATTGCAAAGGAAAGAGGCCATTCTAAAGGCCACATTACAACCGTGGCTCGAGGAAGCTTGTTAGCTTACTTTGTCACTTCAGGAAAAGCTAAAGGTGATACAACAAACTGAGAGGACAATGCACCTATTATTGGAGGGCCCGAAAACAGAAAAATTGGTTGAAGAAGTGTAGCAGGCTGCGGCGCAGAGTGCTGCTGAAGTTGCAGTGTTACAGATTGAGCTCAATGGTCTAAAAAACAAGATCAAGGTGCCATCTAGGAACACAGTTCACGATTGGATTCAACAATCACGGAGGCATGTAGAACAGTGCCAGAGCTTCATATTCCTAAAGATGCACAGCTAGAAGCGAAGATCAAGAAGTTAGCCGCTGGTGAGATGAAGCAAAGGCATAATTTAATCGAGTTCAACTTGAACTCAACATGAAGATCATTGAGCTGTATTTGAAGATGCAGCCATCGACTTTGCGTAAGGTCCGGGAGAAGCGTGCAGCCATGATCAAGGAAGGCATGTCTACTCTAGATGCCACAGTTACAGACTATGCAGTAGTATTTGAGAAGGCCATGGAGTTGGTCACCAATATGTAGGAGGATCCAAACATCTAGACACTGAATACTGAGATTAGGGAGTTTCAGAAGAAGTATGATGAATTCAGGGTAATGGTGAACTCCATTGCACTAGTGCAACACCTAGCTAACTTGTAGTAGGGGAAGCAGCTCCTCGCGTAGGTAGAAGTAGTGCAGAAGAAGGAGAACTTGCATAAGGCCAGGTTGGAGCCTTGGTTGGAAGAAGCTTATCAGATCTCAACAACCATCCAGGATCATTTGAAGTGCTTGCAGTAGACACAACATACAATGAGGTTGGTCATAGAAGGACTAGCTATAGAGAAGCTAATAGAAGAGGTCAAGCAGACATCCACTCAGAGCATTGCCGAAGTTATTGTAATTCACATGGAGCTAGGAGATCTTCGTAGAAAGATCACAGCACTATTCAAGTGACTCGAGGGCGAGTCACGATCTTTGTGTTGGGGGCCTGTTGGGATGGGGTCCCTTGCGTCAGTTTTGGGGTTAAGATAACCCAAGTTTTGATGTAATTTTTGTAAACGATGTAAAGTCTCCGCGATTTGTGGATGCGGAGCACGCAAATAGTTAGGAGTCAAAGGGGTTTAGCCCCTTTTTTATGTAAGGTTTGAGTCAGCTTTGAGACCCATCCATGGTTCGCGAACCATGGGATTGTATGAAAAAAATTATAAATAGGTGTGTCGTAGAGATTATAAGGCATAATCTAAGATATAAGGGGTCAATAGAAGAGAAGTCGTAGCATAGAGATTGGGTCATAGAGGAGAGAAAGGCTTTGTAGCTAAGTGGGCAGAGACCTAGGTAGAGTCCGCAGCTAAGTGTGCGGACCCCTGCAGCTAAGTGAGCAGGGAAGTTCTGAGTCTGTATTCTGAACTGGAAATCAATAAAGAAGTTGTTTATGGAGAAATATTGTGTATTTTTATTTACTTTTGTTTATGACTTATGCTATTGATGAATAATATTTTTATGAAATATTGATCTAATGATGCACCATCCTATTAAATAACCGTTAGTTGTTGTACGCAAGCATGTTTATGTAATTCCGCGAAGAATTTGATGAATTATTTGCTGTTTATTAATAGCACAAACTTATCTATGTGAGCCCTAATCTAGAGTTGTTCTATGATGCGCGTAAGTGGATAAATCAACTAATAAAGGTCTTCAAAAGCCGATCGTAGACCTTTGCGAAGGTCTCAATACTCTTTGAATAGAGTTGCAGTGCTGATCCCCAAGGGCTTATAGATCTATGAGAAGGCAGATGTAGAGCACTAAAAGACATCACACTGATCTTTGGATGCAGAAACTTGGTTCTTGCATCCCCCCATACTGCTTCGAGTGAGACTGCAGCCTATGCTATGTGGGTTGTTGCCAAAAGGGCCAGTAGTGTAGGGATTTGTTGGTTGGTGCAACTAACTCTGAACCTGGGTCAGGACCCCCTAAGCCAACAACTAGGCTCCTGCAGCTCTTGAAAATCTCTCTCAAATGTTCTTGGAGAAGCTCCCCCCTCCTGTAACTGTTGTGTTTCCACTTTTCCCTCTTTCTACCCCTTTTGCTCTTCCTGTAGCACTATCTGTTTGTCATGTAGTAGGGTTTATGTTTCCTGGATTTTACCTTTTTGTTGGAGTGTGATAGGTTCTTTGGACTGCTTAGAGGAGGTTTACCTGGTTACAAGCTTTCTTACAAAGGCGATGGGAGTCTTTGAGATGTCTCCAAGAGATGTGCCTTTCTCAACACTCATCCCAGTGGCCTCTAGATCCTCTCTTTTACTTGTTGATTCCTTAATTATAATGGGTATCTTTGTGGGAGTTTGAGGCTTCCCCTGTCTAATTCTAGTGCTTTTCCTTGTTTTGAAGTAGAGGGGAGTTTTCTTCTACCTTTTCTTCTTAGGTTTGATTTGCATGCTCAAGGCAAATAAGACAGCGGATGCCTCCTTTTAATGTACTGAGGAGACAAACTTCTCTTCTCTAGGGTTACCTCCTCTTTTCCAAGTGCAGTCATTTTCTCTAGACTTGATTCTGCCTGCTGCTCCTCCTCTTCTTCTTCATGTTTTTCTTCTTCCACCTCTTCCTTTTTATGTGTTTCTTTCTTTATTTTCTCTACCTATGTCTCTTCTTTCTCTTCTACTTCTTCTTCCTCATCTTCTTCCTCTTCTCCTGCCTCTTCTTCTTCCTCTTCTCCTTCCTCTTCTCATGCCTCTTCTCCTCTAAGTGCAAGGACCTGAGTGTTAAGGAAGCCTTCTCTGTCCATGTCTCTGAATGTGGACTAGAGGACATGAACTCTTAAGTTATTCAAATAATCATCCACTATTAATTTGATGAGGCCATGGTGTCCTAAGTGTTGTGTTTTTCCCTCTTTCACCTTTCGTCTCATGTCCACGATGGATTGTAGGAGGAAATAAGGCAAACTTAGTCTTTGTGCCATGGGAAATATTTCTCAAAATCTCATTTCATGGAGCAATTTGAACTGGTAGCCATAGACTACACTTAGTTTTTCTTCACAAGGGATGAACTTAAGGATGTGGTAGGCCACCTCATCCCATGGAGAGTGGAGTCTCTCCCTTCTGACTCCATTTTAATCTTCAATTGGCTATTCATCATTAGTGAAGAAATTATTCTTAGCAAGGACACTGTTGGATTTGACCTCTTTCCTCCATTAGGCCCCTAGGGGAAGTTTTGTCACCCTGCTAATTAGCGCAGGAGTAATGGTAATGGATAATCCTCTCACCACAGTGGTAACATTAGTTCTCCCTTGAGGGTTTAGGGCCATGGAAAACTCATAAGTGATATCATCATCATATCCTTTTAGTAACTCAAAGAAACCTAACCATTGATGCCTCCTAAAAATGTCTACTATAGGGGGATGAAGGTGAATTCTCTTAGTATATGTAGGTTCGCTTCTATTGAACCCACCTCCCATCTTCTTCTATGTTTTTAATTAGGTGTAGGAGGGTTTTTTCTATGGTAGGCCCAATATGAACTCAAAAGGAACAAAGGGGTGGAACCTTTAATTGATGAAAATCATGTGTATCCCTTGTATTTTATTGCAAAAAAAATCTTTTAATCCACAAGATGACTTAATTACTAAAATAGTACAAGGTTCTCTAACATGCAAATCATGGACAGAAGAAGGAGAGAGCCACTTACTTTTCATTTCCAGGCTTAGTGCACTAACAATTGAAGACCAAATTGACCAAATCAACTCTAAGTAGTGTTTTTTCACCCTTGGAGACTCCCTGTAGCAATTTTTGTGCTTCCTTTAGCCTCCTGCACTTCCTATAGTTGTTTCTTGTAGTGTCTTGTACTTTCTATAGTTGTTTCCTGTAGGACTAACATAGTAGGGTTCGATTCTCTCGATAGCTTCCCAAGATTGGCCCTACCTCAATGGATTTCGAAATGAATGAAAATGAAAGGAATTTCAAGCTTTATGCTATGTGTGTCTAGGGCAGCTTGGAGCATTGTGATGGCTAGCAGTGGTACAATTTTTCCTCATTTGGACCGTTGGCCCACCTTGGGTGATCTTTCTTTCGAGCCTTGTAATTAAAACCCACTCCCTCTTAACTGATTTTGAATTCCCTCTTAACTGATTTGACTTATCTGACACTCCTACATTGCATGATGACTAATGGATCACTTTTTTTACTAGCTGAGGGCGGTCAAGTTAACTGGCCACCTCTAGCTTATAAAAAAAGCTTCCTTTGACATTCATACATTTTCATTATTTTACACCTAGGGAGAAGCATAGAGGTTACCATACCTGTGCCTACCTTTTGCTTGATTGATGAATGATGGAGTGCTGGACCTCTTGTACTGTTGCTTGAGAAGTTATCTTACTGTCCCTTTTTCCTATGTATACTTTATGTGCTCTTGTGTATTTGCTTACTGATGTTGTTCAAGGGTGCAGGTGCTTTTTTGATATCCTAGGTGTAGTTGCTACTGCTGTGGAGTCATGTTTGAACCGGAAAGGTGCTCCAGGATGGTGGTACCATCTCCTCAATTTGGATGGGAAGAAGAATTAAGTTTCAGGTTTATCATAATAGTGGCATAGGATGCTACAGGAGATCCTATAGCAACCCCTTTTATTTTCTTTTCCAAGAGATTTTCTTCAGAGGAGTGGTGAGGAGTGTAGGGGTTGAAAGATGAAGTTAGAGTCCTAGTAGGGTAGTGAAGGGCTATGGAAACAAAGGAAATGTCCTCTGTGTTTCTTTTTTAATTTTGTTTTAATGAGACAGGGATCAGGGATGGCTTTAAGAAATGGTGACTTTTTTGAATCAAGGATGCATGGAGGATGGGTGAGTGGTTGGATCAATGTGAGAGGACTCTAGCTAGCCTAGGGTAGGCTGTGCTTGATGATTTTCTTATCAAAACCTCCTTCCTGTAGAATTGAAGGACATCCTATAGTGCTACAGGATCTTCCTATATCAGTTACAGGAAATCTTGTAGCAAACTAGAGAGGGCTTAGAAATGGATTTTTGGGGCCTAAGGATGGGTGAGAGTGGTAAGGACATGGTTGTAATATATGTTATGGAGTATATGGAGGGAAAAATGTAATG
This sequence comes from Pinus taeda, assembly GCA_000404065.3. Lineage (NCBI taxonomy): Eukaryota > Viridiplantae > Streptophyta > Pinopsida > Pinales > Pinaceae > Pinus > Pinus taeda. The sequence continues at coordinate 22,292 of APFE031448910.1, read as the reverse complement.
GAACTTGAGCATTTTTTCCCTAGAGTTCTGCAACTTTCCATTGTCCACAAAACCTACAAAATGATAGAAATTATTTACGGACAACTTGTAGAGCCTTGTCATGGAATTCTTCTTTGTTTTTTATTTTCGTTTCTCTATTTTTTTAGGGACACACAGAATGCCTAAAGGTATTTTTTCAACCTGCTTGTCTGTCATGAGTTCCTCAAGGGAGGTTTTCACCCAAGGATCTTTTATTTTTTCCTTTTTCACTCCTAGGTGTCCTCAAGGAGGTTTTCAACCCAAGACTTGGCCTCAAAATACCTCATGGAGGTTTCCATCTAGACCTCTTATTGTTTTTTTTCTTTTTTACAAATAAAAAAAGTTCAAGGATGCTATGACCTGGAAGTTGGGACGCTTCCAATCAAATTCACCTCCTTGCTGATGGTGCTAATGGTCTCTTCCTTGGACAGAGGCTTCCTGTAAACCTTCAATTTGTATCCATTAACAAGAAAGTGTTGAAATATGGCAACAAGAATATTCCAATTTAATTTGTCCTTGAATTAAATTGTGAATTAAAATCGAATTTAGTCTTAACAGCTACTTGGAAATAATTAATTAATTCATTTTGAGTTAATTAGTTGGAGAAATTCAAGTTAGAAAGTCTTTCTGAAGTCATGCAAGAGTTATCCCTAAATTAAGGAGATACATATTATATTTGAGTTGTAATTAGTTAACTTAGTTTACTGAGTTAAGTCCAGTTAAATTAGTTCCAAATTGTTTGAGGAACTAATAGACAGTTAACAGTCAATTGATGCATGCATGGACTCAACTAGTGCTACTCCAGTTAACTGAAGATTCTCTCATTAGAAACTCATGCATGTTTATTCTGAGAAAGACACATTTGAGATTAAAGTCAAGGATAGTGTACTATCAGTTGCATATGTTTTCCTATAAAGAAAACTCATGCATGCAATCAAGGATCATTCCTTGAGGATTGTGAAGTTCTGACAGTGTGAGATCAGAGTGTTCCACTTGGCTGAAGGTGAATCATCCCAAAGGAATAACACAAGGAAATAGGAACTTGGAGGGCACAAAGGAAGGCTGGAGAGAAGCCAAGATTTCCTGTGAGCATCTATGAGGATTGTACTGAGAGCTGGCTAGCTATGAGAGCTAAGGCTTTGTATAATTCCTATGTATTTCCACCTTGTATGATAATACAGATAGCGGGGTTTTAGCTGAGGCTTCCCCAAAGTATTTTCATGTGTATTGTGTGATTGATTCTTCTTCTTCTAGTTATATTGTTCAGGTCGATCTTTAAGCTTCCACAAATTGATAGTAGAAGTAGGTTATAGTATTCTGCTTTGATTTATATTGCATTATCGGGTTAACCTACACAGAGATTTTCTATAGCAAGGGAATCCCTTCCTCATCATTGGTCCTAATCTAAAAAACTCCATTGTCATGGAATTTTTCTATCAGGTATGGGCCCAACCACCTTGACAATAATTTTCCTTTGAATTCCTTGAACCTTGAGTCATATAGCAGATCCCAAACCCCTTCTTCAAAGACATTGTCCTTGATATTATTATCATGCTAGACCTTTCTTTGCAAGTTAATAACTTCAATATGTAGGAGGGATTTCTCTCTGAATTCATCCAAGCCATTCAATTGGAGCAACCTCTCCTATTGTGCCTTTGTAACATCTAAATCCCATTGTGTTTCCATTATCAAAGTATTGTATTCAAACTCAACGGAGAGCAAAACCTGATTTCCATAGATTAATTCATAAGGGGTGAAACCAGTAGTGGTCTTCCAAGTGGTATTGTAGGCCCAAGAGGCCTACACTCATCTGTCTTCCCAATCCTTTCTATTGCTTCTCACAACCTTGGTGAGGATGTCTTCTAGTGCCCTATTGGTGACCTCTACTTATCCATTGGCCCGAGGATGATACGAAGTAGATTTTCTGTGCTTGATATGATGTTTCCTTAAAAAACTCTCGATGAGATGTGATGTTAATTGAGCTCCCTGATCAGTCACTAGCTCTCTGGGGTACACAAATTTGTAGAAAACATCCTCCCTCAAGAACTCATCCACTTTCTCCTCTGTTGCCTCCTTTGTCTTTGTCTTTGCCTCCTTTGTCAAATAGTCAGTGCATACAATTATGTACTTTTTCTTCCCTGAGGGTGGATCAATTGGCCCAATGAAATCCTTGTACCACTTGTCAAATGGCTCTAAATCCACCTGAGGTTGTAAGGGAGTTTCATCCTTGGGAGTAGGTTTCCCCATACTCTAGCACTAATCACATCGACTAGTGTATCTTCTTGCATCTTGGTGAAGAGTGGGCCAGTAGTAGCCAGCTTGTAGAACCTTGAAAGTTTTCCTCTTGGCAGCAAAGTGACCTCCAAAAGGCCCATCATGATAGGATATTAGAATGTCAAAGACCTCCTCTTCCCTGACACATCTCCTCAAGATTCGATCTAGTGCCAACTTGAAGAGATTTCCCCCAATCCAAGTGAAAGGGGCACTCTTCCTTATAATTCTTCTCTTCTCCCTAGATGACAGATTTGGAGGAAACTTTGCAGCAACTAGGTAGTTAACTATGTCAACAAACCATGGAGAGATAAATGAAAGAGAAAATAAGTGTTCATATGGTAGTTTATCATCAAACATCCCTTCCTCACCTACAGGCAAAGCAAGTCTAGACAAAAAATATGCAACTACATTTTCTTTACCTTTCTTATCAATGATAGTTCGATCAAATTGTTGTAGTAAAAGAAACCATCTAATAATTCTAGCATTCACATCAAGATTTTTCATTAAGTACCTGATAGCTACATGGTCAGTATGCACAAAGGTTTGATATCTAGTTATGCAGTGTCTGAACTTATTCAGCAAGTGGAAAACAACTAGGAGTTCCTTCTCAGTTATAATGTAATAAAATTCAGCCTCAGACATATTTTTGCTAATGAATTAAATGGCATAAGGTAACTTGTCATATATATGGCCCAAGGATTCTCCTATAGCTTTGTCAGATGCATCAACATGGATATGGAAAGGAAGAGCCCAATTTCAGCCTTTAGGTATTGTTGTAGGAGTCAATTTGTCTTTCAAGATCTCTAAGGCCTCTTGGAAACTACCTGACCAGCAAAATTCAGAGTCCTCGGCCAACAATCCAAACAATGGTGAGACTACTTTTCTAAAGTCTTTAATAAAACTCCTATAATATCCATCAAGTCCCAAGAAGATCCTAACATCCCTCTTCTTTTGAGGAGTAGGGACCCTTTTTATGATGGCAATTGTGTTTAGGTCCACTTGTATTCCCTCTTGAGATATTCAATAGCCCAGGATAGTCCCTGCATTCATCGATAATTCACACTTCTTAGGACTAAGTGAGAGGTTAATGTCAATGCATTTCTTTAGGAATTTCCCAATGTTAAAGAGAGCCTCCAGGAATTCAGACCCATAGGGAGTGAAATCATCCATGTAGATCTCTATAGAGTCATGGACTAGCTCAGCAAAGATGCTCAGAACTTCCCTTTGAAAAGTGGTAGGGGAATTACATAATCCAAAGGAATGACCCTATAAGTAAAGGTACCCCAAGGACAAGTAAATGTAGTTTTATCCTGGTCCTCTGGGCTGATCTGGATCTTACTGTAACCACTAAACCCATCTAGGAAATAGAAGAACTTCTTCCTTGCACGACCATCCAAGACTTGATTAATGAATGGTAAAGGGAAATGGTCTTTTTTAGTGACTATATCTAGTTCTCTGTAATCCATATAGATCCTCAATTTTCCATTTTCTTTAGCACCAAAATGAGAGGGGACACCCACTCAATATCTGAGATGGGTTAAATGAACCTTGCATCCAACAACTTATGCAATTCTTCCTTTACTATGTCTTTGAGGGTTGGGTTCATCCTCCTTTGAGGTTGGCACACCAATGTGCATCCTTCCTTGACGTAGATGTGATTAGTACACACTGAAGGATGCACTCCCTTCATTTCCCTATAGCTCCAGGCAAAGGCATCTAAGTGCTCTCTCAGCATGTCACACGACTTCTCTTCTTGATTGGATAATAGAGATGGGTTGATATTCAAGGTTTTAGTGGACCAAATTCTACCATTTTGACATGTGCAGGACTTGGGTCCACCAGGCATAACTTAGTCCAAGTATTACCCTCATATTCCTTCAAATCTCATCAAGAGGCATGGCGTTGGGGGACTGGTTTTGGATGATTTGGTGAATGAGGTCATCTTCATCAGGTTCCCCCCCTCCTATAATAGCATCTAGGGTAGAAATTGGATGGGTTGTGGTTGATCCAAATGGAAAATGGCATCCACCCATGGTATTTATCCACCCATGTTATTTATCCACCCATGGAATTTACCCATGGTATTGTAAGTGGCATCCACCCATGGCATTTTCCCATGGTATTTTGACTTTCATCCATGGTATTCATTCACCCATGGTATTTACCCACCCATGGAATTTATCTGTGGTATGGTAACCAAAAAATGCTATAAGTAACAAGTCACATTTTGTAAAAGGATAGATGGTCTGCCACAATGTATCCTTTATAATTATTATATGTTTTAATAAAAAAAATATTTGTGGTTTTGTTATTCTGTATTCTCCTCTTTTCTCCTGGTATTTCAATTCTTCAGATCTTGGGGGCTCCTCCCAAGAGCTAAATCATTAGTATCAGAGCCAGGTTACGGTTCCATGGGAATGAGGATATGATTCATATTTCAATTTCAATTTTGTGTAGCAATATTCAATAAACGTCAGGCACATGCTATGACCTCCACATAGCACTTTCTTGGGCAAAGACGAAGAATTTTTCCTTTTTCATTTTTTTGCAGGAAGTTTTTTGGGCAGCGAGTTTGCAGATCAGATATGAAACTTTTGGTGCAAAATTTACAAAAAATATATAGGAAATCTGGATTCCTTGCGAAAAAATACCCAAATTAAAAAAATAAAATTAGTCGAATTGGAGTCATGATTTGAGATATATCACTAATTTAAAATCAGCTATGTTTTACAAATTTTTCTAACGATAATTCATGAATGGATGATCTCCTATCATTTTTTGTAGTTTTTGTGCAAAATTTCAGAAACATGATTGTATATCTGTAGTCGTATCTAAAAATCACCCAATTTCAAAAACAAATTGGTCAAATCAGGGTTTGGATGAGGGAGATATCATTGATTTAAAATTAGCTATTTTTTTCAGAACTTTTGTGATAGCGGGACAGTTGCAGCATGAATCTAATTTTCCAAAGTGTCCAGGTAGGGATTTTAACCACATGAGAAGATATTTCCAAAAACAGGTTATAAAAAATATTCTGAGTGATATTGACAGAGTTATGCCCATTTTAAATCTGGAGCAGCATTCGAAGCGGGTTCCCTTTGGAGATGTGTCGTCCCACCCTCTTTAGTAGGCACCTGCTTCACATTCATCAGTTTCAACATAGAAACATCCGACTTGGGTTTAGTTAACAGTGTTGGACCCCCAACATGTCAGGCAATCTCCCCGGTAAGAAGTCCCAACTAGACCACAGACTATTTGGTGTAGGATACCAAGCAGTGGGGTAGTATGGTATCACCTTGACCACGGTTGTGCGCAGAGGTGAGCAAGATGTCCCTCTTGGTAGCAAGGGTGTGACATGCGTAGAAAGTCAAGGAAGGTGCATGAATGGGTCTAACACATGTGATGGGTGTATGAGTGTGCCCCTTAGAAACTTGTGACAACATGCGGTTTGAAAGGGAACACACGAGAGAGATACATCACAAGATGGAAAGAAGGTTAGACAATGATCCAAAGTGACAGTTAAACCAACAACACATCTCGATATGGTTCATACAAACATATATAGAAAAGTTCATACATACATGGATAAAAATCAAATACATATATCATTAGAGTAACCAATATAGCTGATATACAATAACAACATATGCATCAAATGTGTTAGATCTGTTATATTAAGAAAGTGAAAGCTCCAATCATACATAAAACTATGGCCAACCACTAGTCCTGAAAATGGAACGTTACAGTCACTCCTACCTGCTCCTACAAAGAGATATATTAGCTTTGAACTGTGGAGAAATCAAGGCTCGTTACAATACACTCCAAGCTTTCTCTAAGATACTCCTATAGGAAGCTTGGCTCCCAAAATCCCGTACAATCAATTATGAGGTTCTATAAATAGCAAAGGGTGGGGTAACCCTTGACATTCTCCTTTGTGAATCTTCACCTACCTTCATGACTCTTCAACTACTAGATGACTATTACATTCTACTATCGACACTTGTTCTTTCACTTTTACAAGATGTTACATTACAATCTTCATATCTACCCATTTGAAACAAAATAGGCTTGGCTAAGCCATGCAAGATATCACTAAGACTCGGACATCTATGGGAAGACCAACTCTTCGACATTGTCGTGATGGTTGGTGGTGGTGAACTGATGTCAAGCTTGGTAGTTCGTGATGGTTTTTACGTGCTCAATGGTGACATCCTGTTGAAAGCGAACTCTCGCCTCCATTGCATCTGGGTACACTGATTGGGAACCTCTATCCAACTCGTTTAATAACATGTGCATCATAGTCTTGAGTGCAACTGGACCAGCAACATACTGATGCATAGTGTGTTGATCTCCAACTCTGTTGTGGTGGCTATAAGCATCAACTCATCAAAGTACATGTCCAGCTCCAGTCGGACTTGGTTCTTTGACTTTGTCTCGATGAGTGTGCCAATAGATGGGATCACATGCATGAGCATAATGAAATCCATGCTTCTAAACACCCTTGCATGTGAAGCCTACAAATTGGTGATGAGCTGCAGGAGTTCCTCATAGTTCCGGATCTGACTCCAGATGTGTGCATTCAACTCTACTACCTTCGGCTTCATCATATTTGAAAAATTCAATGGGGATCCTTTGTAACATACGGATTGAAAATTCTGGTGTCGAAAATGAATCTTTTGAAGTCCTTTGTTTCAGCCACATCATGCTTGAGATTTTGTATCCCGTACAACCTGATCCACAAAGGAAGAGTGGGCCAAGGTGCCTTCTTCTTCCTGTGTAGTCTCGCTGAAAACCCTGTCAAGATTTGATATGACACCTCTTGCATGACGAGCTTTTCCATGGAAAAATTCGGTAAAACATGCGAAGCCTTCTCCGTGGTGTACATTTGTATGAAGGTGCCAAGGGGTGAGGAATACAAATATTCTATGTCGATCAATGCCTCGATCGCTGCTTGCAACATGCAAGGGGGATCCTACTCAAATATCATCTTGTACACCGGGGTGACAAAGTGGTCTGACAACACTCTACAATAAGTGTGCATAGAGGTTTTTCAAGGTGTCAATGCCCAACTCAAGCTTGGGAACTGTTGACGGGCACAGAATACATCTAGAATATAATCAAACATGTATATATCCACTTGCTGACCCTTGGACGGATGTCAAGCTTCTGTCACCTATTCCTTCAACCTGAGAGCCAACATTTCAGAGCCATTGCAAGGTCTTCCTTCACTGGCCAATTGGTCCAACACAATCACCCAACTCTGTGGGAAGGTCTTTGTGCTCTCTTGGCCATATAAGCGACATGAATAGATGACCAAGTTCTTATATGCCTTCTGCAGTGTCTTCGTCTTGTAAACATGGCTGGCTCTTCCGCCCAGCTCTTCAAGATATCTCTTGAGTTTGAACTGTTGCTGGGTTTTCTAAAGGGTTTCTCCATTGTGATCACTAGTTGTGGCAACTGATACATCTCCTAAAAGTCCTTCGCCCTAAAGGTAGCAAGATCTGACCCAGTGACATTTCTCAACATCATCGTCTCAGGATCATTGTGTGATACAATCTAGTGGATCATGTCCGCACATGGCAACGTGAGATACCTGGATGCAATCTGGTACAAGCCATACTTGTGAATGTTGACATAAACCCTACAGTCTTCCAGATTTTTCTAAAATGTTCCTAAGAATATATCATTGATGTCCTGCCATCTCGTCTTGATGTCCTTGTCTATGAAAATCTTGATGTCTTAATAGATAGGCAAGCTCATAGACACTTGTTCAACTACATCTCCAGTTGCACTTTCGATGGTGTCCTTTGACCCTGCTCTCTTAGAGGCCATTGAACGTCAACTATTGCGAGATGGAACAACACCTGTGATACCTGGAGACATAAAAAAATTCATGGAAAGTGATCTCTCAGTTGAAAATGAAAACAACTTTGAGGACTGACATGCAACATTCCTGGGTAACTGACTGGGAAGATTGCTCAATTTTCACTGAGAATCTGGGAGACTAACTACCAAAACTACACAAGGCATATTCTAGGTTGTCAGGAGGCTAATTGACTACTCGAATTGTGCAATGCACACTCCAGCCTTTCCTGTTGAGGACTGAAACTGTGTTATGCGTGGTTTCAATCAGCAATGACAGTCAAACCCACAAACTGCGTTGCACAATTTCTGGGGTCAACAAGGCACTACCTCCCAGACTTGCACAATGCAAGCTTGGAGGTCGATCCTGGCTAGATTTGTGCAGTTTCTGGGAGGAAGGTAGAGCCTTCACTCTTAGAAATGTGCATTGTTGTGTGTGAAAGGCAAGGTCCGGGCCAAGGCAACCCAGACTCGTCGACTGGCGACTGAAAACATCAAAATGTTTGAATGCATGGTGAAGCTAAGTGTAAACAAGAGTGAATGATCATGCATGCAAATAGTGAGTGCAAGATTCATAAAATGGGAAAACAAGTGTTTGTATGAAGCAAGTTGCCACAACGACAACCGTGAGTGAAAAAATGGTGTCATGCTTGCGACAATGGTGAGATGCAATGGAAAAATTGAAACAATGCTTCTACAAGCTAACATGCATTAAAACGACAATAGGCATTCAACAAAACTAGGCAAACAACATTCACCCACAAAGCAAACTCAGTTGAAGCCTATGTACTTGAACAATGCAAGACATGTTGCTAAGGATGGTTGGTAGGGAGGCTCCAAAATGAAGTTAAGGAAAAATTTTGGAGGGTAGTTGTAGCCGCTACAACAATTGGCAACACTCTGGTAGAACTCCAACTCTCTGAATGGACCTTGTTTCATGAAAAGCAAGTCTAAATCCTCCAAAAGTATTGTTCATTTCTCTAATCATCTTGGTTTCCCCACTAGCTTGATTGAAATATGTAGCACCTACCATGCTCTAGTCAGTCAGGACACATTCCAAGCCAAGTCGACACAGTTGTTTTGATTGGGGATGAGGGGTATATTGGTACACAAGAAATATGATAGGGAGAGTTTAAGTTTCATCTCTGGTGTTGCTCCCCTGCCAACAGGCTTAGACATTACCCAACGGGGTCATGTAGGAACATAAGCATCACTTTGCTACCAGTGAGCCTAGTCAGTTTCCCAGTGGAGTTACTTGCATCACCTCTCTGCGCAGGAAGCCTTTCTCTTCTTTCACCTTATTCATTTTTAATTTTTCCAAAATTTTCACATTTTCATTTTTTTCATTTTTTCATTTTCATAACTGTGCATAAGCACTTATTCACTTTAGAGGAAGAGGGATCCTAAATTATTGAGAGTAGAAGAGGTTGTTCCTTCAAAGAATTATTTTATATATACCTCTGACGTACTTGTTAAGGTTCCCCCTCGCCTTGCTCCACTTGAATTAGCTGACAATGGTTAACCCAAAACAACTAACTAGAGTAGGTGATACTAGTTAATGTGCAAGCATTGTGTTTTCCTCAAGGTTCACTTCGAACAGAATGCATTTTCCATTGGTGTATCATGGACTAAAGATAACAAGTTCTACATAAAGAGAGAGGACAACAGATAACCAAGTATTGATAACTTCACAAGTCCTCTTGTACTTTACCCTTGCTTGTTTCATGAGTCGCGCACGGTTTCATGTGAAACTAACCTACGAACGTAAACAAGCAAGCAAACAAACAAAAAGCAGAAGACAATGCGAAAGTAAAGAAAATACAAAAAGCATGCAGGCAAGAAAACAAACAACAAATCAAGAAAGCAAACATGCATGCAAGAAAACCAGACAAAGAAAACACTACTCCTACTCCTATGTGAATAGTGCATGGGCTTGATCACATGAAGTGATATTTCCAATGTAGCCACCGGCGCATTGGTCAGCCCATGTTGGTGAAGGCATGGTTTGCGAAGAACATATTCAAGCGAACCAGCAAACATGAAATATATTACAATGAATACAAACTATTGGCTTGTATGGGCCTGACCAAAGATAAGAGGTGATTTAGCCAAGCAAATCTTGGTACTACTGGCCCTTTCAGCAACAGTCCACGGAGTGTGAAATGAGGTTTCACCTGAAGTAGTATGGGAGGGTGTTAGAACCAGGTTTCTGCACCCTGGGGATGTCCGATGAGCTTCTAGAGATCTGCAGTTTAACCCTGTGCACACTGGTGGGCTCCAGTATTGTAGCAATGATGTTGCAACTCCTGGGACTCCCTTCTTTACTTTTATCAACCCGGTAGTTCGTAACAGAATTTGAAGCGACGGTGCTATATGCACAAGTACTAGCTCTTGCCGCAGGCTGTCACTTGATCAGCTGGCACAAGTCTGCTAGGAGCTTTAGCCAACTTCTATGAGCTCTTAGAAGAAGCTTTTAACTATGATGGATGAAGGCTAACTCAAAAGAGGCTAGTCTACTGGTAGAAAGAAGCTAAAAGCTGAAAGGAAATGCAAACCCTAGAAAACCCTAGTTTTACTGACTAACCCTACTGGTGCAAGAAAAGAGATGAAAGCGGTGAAAATGGATGCCACTGACTCTTGGAAAGGTAAAATGCATGTGACTAAGCTACTTCTGAAGTAAAATCTAGAAAAAACATCTTTTTGTATTTTTGAGTAAGTTGGCAGAATTATTATGCATGTGCTTTAACTGTTTTTGATTGTGCAGAGGTTGATTGACGAAAGGAAATGGAGTGGGCACATGCAGGTGGTTGGGAAGGTGAGAAGAGGGCCTAAGGGGTCCCTAGCACCCTTCCAGAGAGTTTCCCAGTGATCAGATCTTGAAAAACTACTCACGTGAACTTCTACAGGAAGTCTGCAGGAGTTCTACAGGATGTTCTACACGAAGAGCCGAAAGAGGATTTTGAAGGGTTGATGGTGGAAAAACGGTGGGAAAGTTGAAATGGAGGATGGATGAGGATGTGAATGGGTCTAAGACCTAGTGAACGAAGCTAAGGAGTGATGAAGGTGGTTGGATTTGTTCAAGGATGGAGGAAGCAATGTTGCACAAAAATGTAGAAATTAGGTCAAATTGGAAAAGTGTGGCAAATGAAGGGAAGGAATCTAGAAATAGGGGTTGGAGCAGGTGTTATGATGGAGGAAGGATAGGTAGGGGTGTATTACAGGTGTTCTACACCCTATTTTCCAAAAATGATCAAAGAAAGACTAGAAAAACCAGAGATCTATCTATTTTGACCTAATCTGGCCTAAAAACTAAAAACATGATGAGCAGAAGTTTATAGACAGGAAATCATGCAAGATAACTATGGAAACTAAGCGAGAACAGATCCAAACATGCAAGTACAACTGGTATCAACTTTTCCAACTAAAAATCTAACACTAGCAATTGCATAGAAAGGCAAAAACAGTGTTTTTGTGGCAGCAAGTATGCCTTGGTCTCAACTCATGGTCCCAAGGAGGGAGAGATGAGATCAAGGACTGCTTGATGGCCTTTTTGCAAATATTTTCAGTCATCAAACTGTCAAAACAACCTGAAGCATGAAAAGCTATTTTTAATCATCAAAAACAACCTAAGTAACAAAGCAAGATCTTAACCTAAATAGCATAAATTATTCTATGAATGCAAGGAAAACACATAAAAGTACACAAAGGAGGTACTAGCACTTGGGTTGGGCCCAACCCCAAGAGCTACAACCTCCTAAGGAAAGCTCAGAGCTGGTGCAAAGTGAAATTTATCTCCATTACTCGAAAAATAATCATGTCACAAAAATGTTTACAGCAAGAGCTTGAAAATGAGCTGAAAGGCAGAGCAGCACTAAAGTGTGAAAAACAACTGTTTAATAGCTAAAAAAACCAAGGCTTGAAGCCTTCCTACTTATGCACCACGAGGACCTCCAACAACCCTCCTTAACTTGAGGGGCTTGGCTGCTCAAAACTGCAAGTAATCAGCCACTTCACAAAATCTGCTCGGCTGCCCTTGGAAATCATCTATGGTGGGTTTTTGAACTCCGACATGATGGTGGAGAACTCAAGGAAGGGGCCATTTAGTGCAAGAGACACCCTTCCTACCAGTCCTCAGCCTTTTCCCCTCGTATTTCGCTGTCAACTAGCTCATAAATGCTTGACCTTGGTCCAAAAGATGTCCAAAAATCTGCAATAAGCACGTATTAGACTTTGTGGTCAAGTGACTATTATCATTCATGCAATTAACATAAATATATTCAAAAGCATGCATAAGACTATGAAGAATGGTGGATTAATCAAGAATAATAGGCAAAATGAGCCCAATAAGTTACCCATTTTTGGGGCTCATCACACACGTCGCTACGCACACTTGCTATTCCTTCGCAGCCTGTGATGCTACTTCCACGTAGCCATACTCGGGGCACAACCCATATAATACCCAAATTCCTTGCTATTCAACCTGTTATTACCCGATTACTTAACTTATTTATGTAATACTTAATGATTATTATAGCACATTCCACAATCATATCAGTGCGCGTGATAAATAAAACAGTATAAATGTAAAGAAGGCAATGCACAATAGATACACAGAAATAGGAACCAATTTCTCTTTATTATTCTTTGATCAAAATTATAGACTTGACACCATCCTGTGTACTCAGCTACAGGGGTCCGTGCTCTCAGCTGCGAACTCTAATAGGCCTCTGCGCACTTAGCTGCAGAGCCTCTTCCTACCACTACAACCCAATACACTTAGACTCTTACTCTATGCTTGAATCATTCCTATTCTTCCCTCCAATTCACTATCTTTTCACTTAGAGCCTCACTCTATTTATACAATCCCATGGTCCACAGACCATGGGTAGGCCGACATGACTTTACATTACATTACAATACTTTAAGGTGGACAACCCTAAGACTTAGCCTATACTTCGCGCTCTGCGCCCACAATTCGCGGAGTCTTACAAAACCTTTGGCCAAAACTTGGGCTTTGAGCCCCAAAACATGTTGTAGGGGGATTCCACGCCAAATAGGCCCCCAACACAATCATTGTGACTCGTCCCGAGCCACTCTGCTAGTGCGGCAATCTTGGCACAGAGCCCCTCCAACTGATCCCGTATTGCTCGGAGGTCTATGACGCACTGTTCTACGGTTTCCTGGACTTGCTGCATGCACTCTTCCGATGCTTCTTTGTGAGGGTCAGCTACCTGCCTTAGTGCATAGAGTCCCTACATCTATGTGAGCTTACCCTCAATATCTGCCATAATGGTGAAGGCCTCATTAATCCATGTCTAGACGCATGCTTTGAGAAATGCCTCTTTCTGTCTTGTGGCATCCACTTGCTCTTTCAGTGCCCTTGCTTGCTGCATCTTTACTAGCTATTGGGCAAGGATGATTGTCTGCGCAGTTCCCCTTACACTATCATACTGTTCCTGCAGTTCGCGCCTCTATTTCCAGGCGCTATATGTTGGGGTCCTCCTACAAGGATGTGAGGACATCAAAGGCTTGGTCCAACATACCGGTACAATCTTGCATTGCCCGTCCAATTTCTTCTAGTCCTGTTTGAATAGCGCTAATGCATTGCTCTCTAACTTCTGGAGGAGTGGAAGGTTGTGCCTTCAGCCGTAGCTCAGCAATATGGAGGTTCAGCTCTAGCTGCACTCGGGTTGTTTCCTCGTGTGCGCTTCAGAATCCACTTTCCAGAAAGTGGATCCACATCTCTTTTGGTAGGTCTATGGTGATGGACAACTCTGGGACTCGCCAGCATGCTTCATCAACTGTTTGCACGATCTGCTGGTCCTGTGACACCAGTTCATCCCGCTGCAAGCTGAGTTGTTTGATGTTAATCTTCTGCTCACTCATCACCTGAATCGCACGACCCTCCCTGGCGCAGAACTCTGTTGTTATACCATCCTGCAGCTGGTATAGTGTGTCTCGCGGAAGGGTAGCCAAATTTGGCCAAGTCCCTTGATCCTGCCCACCACAGCTCTGTCGTCCTCTTTCTCTGCTCTTAGCGCTCCTTCCGGTAGAACTATGGTATTGGCCATCTTTGTGCATAGTAGCTGTTCTGCTACTGATGTTCTTGTTGTGCCATAGGTGGCTACGGTTCCTTCCTATAGGGGTTGCACCTGATGTTCCTATAGCTGCACCCTTAGGGCCCCCAACACAATCTGCTGCTCTGACATGGCTTCCTGGAGTGCTTCCTTGGTGACCTCGTGAACTGTGTTAGCAATGTTGTAGAGGTTTCTTTCTGTTAACGTGATCGGGTCAAAGGTCAATTTTGAGGCCTTGACCTTTTTCTGTGGACCCGATCTCTCTATGACGCACGGCCTTTTCAGTTGGGTAGATGTTGTGCCAGGGTCCGCACCCTCTTCTGCAAGGTTTGTGTCCTATGCCCCCTGTCCTGTAGACAAGTCCTAGCCTTACTCTTGTTGCATTGTTGTGGCCCCTGTTGTCTATGCTGCTACTGCAACTTTGGTGGCCTTTACCTACTCTGCAGCTGCCTTTTCTACCTCGCGGACTGCCCTTACCTCTTTTTCCATTTTTTCACTATGCCTCTTTTCGGCCTCATCCTTTCTCCTTTGGTCTACTTTCCTATCCAGCTCCACCAAATCCGGGGCATGCCACTCAGGAGGCCATGATTCTAACACAAAGAAAATCACATCATCAATGGCGATGAAGGGGAGCTTGGTCCACTACTGTGTTGGATCCTTACGCGCCTTGATGTAAACATTATGCATGTCCACCTTGAAGTCTGCAAAGCTCCGCAGACTATTGTGAACTGTGGGGGACAGGGACAGCCTCCTATTGATCCACATCCAGATGCTCACCTCCATGAGCACCCAAAAGATCTTTGTCTCGTGGATCCGCTTTGCGTCCTTGGTAGCCCAGAGTGACGCGTACTTTGTGGCATCTGGTATGTCCTGTTCAATGTTAGGGAACTGACTATCCTTGAGCAATTCCCCAGTTACCAACAAAATGGACAAGAGCAACCACGCGTAGTGGAAGGTCTTGCCTTGCTCCTGGGATTCCTTGCAGTTAGTCAGGAATTCTTCGCAAAGGAATTCAGGCCAGTTGAATTGGACCCCTTCTGAGCCAATGCAACTACCTACACTGGTACTTCATCGCCGCAATATTGGGTGGTTACGCGCGCACCCCCTTATCTTTGATGCTACTGATTGCGTAACCCCGCTTCTCCTTCTCGAGCATGTATTTCTTCTTCATGGCTTCCGCGAGAGCCATATCACTGCTTTTTACTGCTATCATCATGGGGTCCTTTACCTTACAGGGAAGCCGAGAAATTTAGTGGATGAGATCTGTCGTGATGGGAATAGGCTCCTCCAGCCATAGGTACCCATCGTGCACTAGGCATAGCAACTACCTGATGATGAAAATAGTGATGGGCACACGGTGAAAGTGTGGAATCGACAAAAGATGAATAAATCCAGCCTTCTCCACACCGCGTAGCCATTTTCGCGGCTATAATGTTGTGACAGGGCCCTCCGTGCTCTACTTCATGAGGCTCTCCATCTATAAATGTGGGAACTTCTCGCTGTCTACAAGGTCCCAATATTCAAACTTCATTTTGGGCTCGTGGCCCAAGTGCGAGCCCTCAAACACAATTCCATCAGGGAGGAGCGAGGTTTGGAGTGTGCTATTGGTGGCATCCAGATCCTTTGGTATCTTTGGTTTCCCTTTTCACGAAGGGATGTTCTTAGGAAATTTCGCTGCAGAGTGCACCGGCTGGATGTCCTCTTCCATGTCTTCAGTTTCTTCTATCTTATCGACTAATGCCTATAGGTCCTCCTCCTCATCATCTGTATCAATGGTGACAACCTTGCCATTTTCTTCCATTGCGAGTTTACTGAACCACGGTTTCCATGGGAACATGCAGACTGGTCCCGCTACTTGCTTATCTTTCTTGGGCCTCGGCGTCCAAGGTGATTTCGGGATTTCCGGCGCGTCCCCAACATCTTTAGGAATGTCCTGCACCATGGGGTTCTGCGCGGCTTCGTCAGCGGTACTTTCTACAAAGCCCACACCTCTCCTGGTAGCCGTCATCTTGTTTGAACTGTCTGTAGTCGTTTGCGAACATCGGGGCTCAAATATTTCTCGCCGCTCAACACTCTATGTTCTAATCAATTGTTGAGATCTCAAGTGAACAAGTGTTTTCCCGTGGCTAGCTCCTGGAGTTTTATAGCACCTTTTGAATTCAAATTTGACTGTTCCCCCCAATTTTGGGCCATTAATGCTTTCTTGGAAACAGATTGTCTGAAATCTTGCCCTTAATTCGTGTCTTAAATGTTCGCCACCCGCTCCCTTTTGCCTTAAATTGGAGATCCCGTCATGAATAGTGACACCAACGGTCACTTCCCAGCCTACCCACGCGGCAGCACAGCCCCCCATGTGTAGGCGCGAACCTTGGGACATGCTGATTCTGCGCATATCTCCCTTATCACACAGCTCCCAAAAAGTCTCTTTTATAGTTCCATGCTCTCTTTAAACTACCTGGAGCGCTGAGACTGTGCTCCCTATGGCTAGTCAGGTGGTCGTACCACCTGTGCGAGACTTCAACTCGCCTTTTAGTATAGTCCGCGGAAACTCCTAAATTGCCTTCGTGACAAACGACGTCGTGCATTCTATTGTATGTAGTACGGTCCCCTGGTTACTGTATTTGGTGAGGTGCGATCGTAGCCATGGTAGCAGACTCATAAATTCTCAGCGACAATCTTCTAATGCAGTGGTATGGTCATCCATATCTGGCCTTTTCATCCTTGGTTTATCGACGAGACAAGCTTGCGAGATCTTGTCTTCCAGCCTCTTGATCTCAGCATCCATCAAAATTATTTTCTTCCTAAATTGTACTCGGTCCTTTTCAAGTTCGCGAAGTCTAAGGTTCCCTCATCGAATGGCTTCCTGAATCCTCATATGTTCAACCTCGCATAGCTGTGTGACTTCTTCTTCCTAGTTGTTGTGCACCGTCACAACTGCAGGAGCCATTACGTGTGGATTCCTTTTTGTATTCTTTTCAGAAATTACGGTTTCTACTTTGTTCTGTACCTTTGGAATCATTCCGTGCTCAGGGTTTTGTGCATGGTCCTATAGGCCCATCAAACAGTTGGCACGCACAGGTCCCAATCAGTGTGTATCACTTGGTGAACCTTGTTCAGTATTTTGCACACCCTATCGAATGCTTCGTCATGGATAATTGGCAGCGCGCATCGCCTTTTTCCTACATCTGCAGTTGTTCGATTCTCTTTCTACACTGTTTTAAATTAACTTTAGAATCAATTAATTTATAAATTAAATATTAGTTTTTTTAGGACTAATTAATTTATAACTAATTAAAATAATTAACATATAAATAATTATATAATGAAATAATAATAATAATTTAAAATTAATTATACTAATTAATTAATAATAAATTAAAGAAACATAAAAACAAAAATTTAGTAATTAATTAATTAATTTCAATTAAACTATTAGTAAAAATTTAATCAAATAAACTAATTAACTCTTTTCCAAACTATTAATAATAATTAACCTAAAATAGTTTAATAATAAATAAACAAATAATCAAAACAAATAATTTAACCCCAATTAAAATAAAAAATAATAAAGAAAATGAAATAAATATCAATAAATATAAATTAATTATTAATTAAATCAATAATATAAGTAAAAAATAAATATCAAATTTAAATTATTTATTAAATTAGTTTATAATAACATAGAAATTTATATAGAAAATATAAATCAATAAATCAATTAATGATTTTATTAACTTAGATAGGTTTTCTGGTTATAAATTAGATTCTTTAGGACTATTAATAAAACTATTAATAATAATTTAAACATAAAAAATTATAATAATTAAAAAAAAAATGCTCTGCCCCTCTGCTGCAGATGTATAAACCTGCATCTCTGCAACCTGGCACACTCATCCCTGCACGGTACTGCTGGATCGACAATCATTAAAAGTCTGGTCGCTAACTAACAATGGAATACCCGGCGGGAGGGACGGGGTCCGTTCCTCCCCCACCTTCCTCATCACGGCTGACGGACAATGAAGCGGCATCTGTTCCCCTGTTCTCTTACGGCAAAGCCGCTGCACGATTTCAGAGCTCTGAAAATGATCGCAGCAAGGAACCAATCCATGATAGCGAGGACATCCCGATCGCTGATGATCAAAAGGACACAGATCATGGTGCGTCACAACCAAAGGCGACGTCAACCACATGCATTCCAAAGGCTAAAGAACATAGTAAAGTCGAGCTACCAAGCCACCGTATCAATGGCGAAATATAATATCTGAAAGATCATGCACTGATCGGAAAGTTTCTGGGTTTCTGGCCTACTGAGAAGGCCCTTCATGGTTGGATAGAATCCAAATGGAAGCCCAAAGGACAAGTCTCCCTGTTAATAGGACCCAAAGGTTTCTTCACAACTATCTTTCACTGTCTGGAAGACAAAACCAGAGTATTTGAAGGCGGCCCATACTTCTTCAATTCCTCAGGTCTCTTCCTTCGTGATTGGAAGCCACGATTCAACCCAGATACAGAGGACCTCAGTCATGCTCCAGTCTGGATCCGCCTATATTCCCTGCCCACAGAATACTGGAAAGAAGAAACATTAAAGGACATTGGTAACAGCATCGGCACCTTCATCAAAGTAGCTGAGGACACAAAGTACCGAAGATTCACCTCCTATGCCAGGATATGCGTCCAGATGCAGCTCAAGAAAACCCTTGCAGACTCGGTAAGTCTCTTCCATGATGATTTTGAATGGCTTCAACCTTTAGACTATAAACACATTCCCTTTCGTTGTCGTAAGTGCCATGAGCATGACCATCTCTTTAGGGAATGCCCCTTGAATGCCCAGACCCACGTTGCTACCAATGAAACTCCTAAAGAATCATATGGATTCACAAAAGTAACTGCCCGCTGAAGGCATGCAAAAAAGCATTCGGCTGCCCCCTCTAGCCCCAAAAAACCTGAATCCCAGAACCGGTTCCAAATCCTCACCCCTCATGAATCTTCAGATAAGCCCTCAAAACCCCCTCAGTCTTCTCCTGCCCCTCCATCCTCCTCCTCTCATCCCCACCCAGAGGCAGATCCCTCTCCCCCGTCGTCCTCAAAGCTCCCTCCCTCCTTGGAAGAGAATATCACGGAGTCAGCCGCAGACCCTCAGGCCTTTAACATGGACCTGGATGCGGCCTTAGCTTTAAGTTTGCAAGAAGGTTTCTTAGATGATCCTCAGGACACCCCTATCAATATGGAGGAAGATCCAGAGACGGTGAGTCTAGATGGGCTAGATATCCTCACACTTGAAGCAGCATGTAAGCAGAAAGAATACAACGCCATCCCCCCTGGGAAATAGATAGATTGGAAGGGGTTCTCATCAAAGCACAGCGGAGCAAATGTTTGGGCATACAACCAGGCAGTCTTTGGGATGGAAATAAAATCCTCAAAGAAACAAAAAAAAGAGGACGCAAGACTGAACTACAGAGAACCATTATCCTGGGCGAGATCTTAATGGAATCGGGGTGATTTCCAAAGTTGACAAAGTTCTACAAACCCAAACATCAAAGTTCCTCATGAAGCTCATCTCTTGGAACATGAGAGGGCTCAACAGCCCCTCCAAACACCGAATGTTAAAAACCATGATTCAATTAGAGAAACCAACTGTTGTTTTTCTACAGGAAACTAAAAGTACCAATGTCATTCTTGAAAAAATCCTTCGCAAAGCCTGGCCTGGCAGCAGATCTGTCTCTGTTGATGGGCTAGGAGCCTCAGGAGGACTAGCTATAGTCTGGAATCCGCAGTCCATTACCCTTCAGGACTCTCATGCTTCGCGCAACTTCATTCAAGCCTCATTTCATATCCTGGGTACGGAGATACATGGTCTACTTAGCAACACATACTTCCCGCAGGACTTGCACCAAAAATTACAAGTGCTGGAAGCCCTCACAGCACTCAATGCCAATAGACTACACCCAAACTGGATAAGTGGGGGCGACTACAATATCATCACCAGTCTAACGGAAAAAAAAGGTGGTTGGATGAAACTAGAAGAGGATAGCACAGGCCTCAAAGAATTTATACAAAACAACCAGCTCATAGATCTGCAAACATCAAATGGATTGTTCACCTGGACAAACAAACGAAGAGGACCACACCACATCGCATCCAGATTAGATCGCTTCCTCATTTCAGATAACGCCATTCATTTGGGCGGAGCGATTCATGCATCTATCCTGCCCCATGGAGGCTCAGATCATTGGCCCATTATGCTCCAATGGACAAGTCCAGGTAAACAATCCAATCGCCCCTTTCGTTTTTAATCCTTCTGGTTCACTAACCCAGAATTCAAAAGAATGGTGCAAGATGTTTGGAAGTCCTTCACTCCTCCAACAGGAGCAAAAATGTATCAATTTCAACAGAAGCTCAGACACCTCAAGCAAGCAATCAAGGCCTGGAACAAATCAAAATTCGGCAACATCCTGGATGCAAAGAAAAATATGGAGCAGAACATGTGTGATCTCTAGCAAACCATCATCACCGAAGGCAGAACAGAAGAATTAGCTAACAAAGAGCACTCCCTCTGGATGGAGCTTGAAACCCGAAGGCTACAGGAGGAAATCCTATGGAAGCAAAAGTCACGCATCAGATGGCTAAAAGAAGGCGAAAAGAACACCAAATTCTTTCACCGTTCCACCATACAACGCCGAATGCATAACAACATCGCCTTCATCAACAACAATCAAGGGGACCGAATAGAAAAGCATGAAGACATTGAGAAGGCATTCAGAGATCACTTCCAGGAAGCTCTTAAAGAACAACCAGGAAGCCGTGAAGCTGCCATCAAAGCAGTCACTCAGCATATTCCAAAGCTAATCACTGAAGATCAAAATCAAAATCTCCTGAAACAAGTCACCATGCAGGAGGTCGAAGAAGCTATGGCGCAACTCAAAGATGGTAAGGCACCTGGGCCTGATGGTTTTACTGCTAACTTCTTTCATGAATTTTGGGATCTGATCAGCTTGGAAGTCTGGGACTTGGTGGAATAATCCCGCTCCGTGCATTGGGTCCTTCCCTCCCTCAACTCCACATTCATAGCTCTTGTCCCTAAAAGCGAAGAAGCCAATACGCCTGACAAATTCCGGCCAATTGCCCTCTGTAATGTCATCTACAAGCTCATTTCCAAGGTTGTGGCCAATCGACTCAAACCCCTCCTTCCTCTTCTTATTCTCCCGGAACAAACAGGTTATGTCGAGGGTTGTCAGATCATGGATGGCATAATCTTATCCAATGAAGTAATCCATTCGCTAAAAATTCTCAAAAAACCGAGCATGATAATGAAGCTTGATCTATCTAAGGCCTTTGACAAACTAAGTTGGGAATATATTCAGCAAATGCTGCTTTCCTTTGGATTTAGTGCAACCTGGACTCGATGGATTATGAACCTCATATCCTCCCCTTGCTTTTCAGTCCTCCTCAATGGCTCCCCATCCCTTCCCTTCCGTTCATCGCGAGGCATTCGTCAAGGGGACCCTCTCTCCCCGTTCATTTTCATCCTCATGGCGGAAGGGCTCAGTCGCCTCCTCCATCACGCTGTTTCCTCCAAAGCAGTCAAAGGCTTAGCACTTCATGGTCTCAATCCGTTGTCGCATCAGCAATTTGTGGATGATACGATGCTTTTCGGTCACTCCTCTTCCCAAGAAGCTAAAGCCTTCAAATCTTTGCTCTCTCTTTTCTCTGAAGCCTCTGGCACTTCCATCAATGCCTCCAAGTCTCAATTTTTTTCTTCAATACCCCTGTCTCCACTCAGCGCAACATTGCTCGAATTCTAGGCTTCTCCATTGCTGTTCTGCCATCCAAGTACTTGGGGGCTCCTCTCATGGCTTCGGCTCATTTTGGTACAATTCGGGCTCATTTTGGCCTACTTTACTTGCTCAAACCATTCATCTTTCTTTGCTTATGCATGCATTTCTTAGTTATTTCGTGTTGTTTGTAGGAGGAAGGTTAGACACTTTACCCACGTGACTAATGCATTGTGATTCCAGGTTTTTGCATGGAAAGGGGAACAAAGGACAACGTAAAGGGAGTAAG
>APFE031448898.1:11587-46574 GCA_000404065.3 Pinus taeda | reverse complement strand
AAAATAAAATAAAAACAAAACAAAAACAAAATTAAGCCATACACATTTAAAAAGAAACCCATACAGAAAATACCAAAATTAAAAAGAGTTAACGCATCAGATATTGGCTTATTCATTTCGTTTTCGCAGGTTACGTTTTCTACGTAGGAGCAGTGTTGCTTTCATGCACATACTCTCCACTCGCAGTCAAAAGTGGTCACTGGATTTCCTTTATATCTTCTTACACTCGTCGATGCTTTTATTATTTCTTAATTCATAGTGCGTTCACACTGAAATATGCTCGAAGTATAATATAATATTTTATTTTTTGAATTGAAATGGCAGATGTATTTTAATGAAAGTTAAATAGGTATTTAGATCATATTTGATTGAGTGTGTTGGATTATTGTGAAAGGTCAATAAAGTTGGGTCAATCACATAGGTTAGCGTGGATATTTAAAAAGACTACAACGTGAACGATATTTTGAAAAAGGTTGAGCATGAACACAAAGATTCTTGCATGCTCAGTATTTTTGGATGTTATCCTTTTTGATAACTTTTCTTTCCTCGTGAAGAGAGATAGATTATCACATCTTTTCTTTTCCTGTCTAGTCTATTAGAAAACTGAATTCCTTTAAAATTTTAGGGAATATATGATGTTATTTTTTAAAATTCATTTTAAATTAAAAATATTTTTAATATTTTAAATTTAAAGAGTTAGTTATAATTGGAAAAGCCTTATTTAATTAAAAATCCATAAATTTTTACTATTACTTTGTAAAATATATAAATTTTTAAAGAAAAATTTTCCTTTTAATAAAAAAACTATAATTTTATATTTCGAGTTATTTTATATATAAATACGTAGATACTTAGTTTTCAAATTTTTATATATCTATATATGAAAAATGAAATATTAAGATTTTAAATAAATTACAATAATATTAACATCTAAATGTTTATAAAAGTAAGAGTAAAAATTAAATTTTTAGGATGTGATGTTTTTTTTAAGGAATGGGATAACATCTAAATGTTTATAAAAGTAAGAGTAAAAATTAAATTTATAGGATTTGATGTTTTTTTTAAGGGGATGGGATATGGCAACATACCTCTTAGAGGTTGTTAATTGCTTCAATAGATTCTAGGTGACACTACTTGCAAACATTTACCACGGTAGTTAAACACCTTTGCACTCCACACGCTAATCTAATCTACTTTGACTGCCATTTGCCTCTTTAGATTGTATGTTGGAGCTTCTCTCATGTGAAGCATCATTCTAAGCTAATGCCAAGCATGGCAATTCATATTTTGGTTTAAGCATTTCATAGTTATATTGACACCATCTATTAGATGTGTTTGTTCCACGGGGAGGCTTCTGCTCTTACAATATATTATTGGGTCCTCTACTAACCTATATTATTGAGAACTAGCCTAGCGTAGACCTATTGTCTTCGACTTATCTATGAAAAATCAATGAGGAAGGCCCTCACATTGCCAATTTGGACTACAGTTCTGAAGACAATTACAACCATACCACTCGTGAGCTCGGTTCCACCATGCCACCACTTTTTCCTTACAGGTTCATTGGGCACTTCGTGGCATCTGCACTCAGTTCTCAATGCATGTACGGTCACAATACCTCTTACTGTTGAAAAAAGCATTTCATCATTGCGGAATTTGATTGCACCCATTTGGCAACCTCCTCTCTGCTCTTGATCTTACCTCTTCCTCCTTGGTTCTTTTTCTGCTTCTTCTTGCATTATGTCCTGGCTTGGTTTGTTAGTCCTTGTGGTTTCCCAATGTTAGTTCCCAAGTAGCTTCTTAGTGCTCTACCTCTCTCATATCCTCTCCCCCCTTCAGTCTCTCCTTCTCTAGAAATGAGTCTCCCTCCTAGCTCATTCCTTAGCCAACTCGCCTCCCTTATCCTCTGTCAACAATCTATATTTTCCTCTTTTCTTGGCTGTATTTGAGGATCCATCATATCCCCTGATTCTCCTATGCATGAATCTATGTCATTCCCCTAACGTCCTTTTATGATCTATTTGGTTATTTTTCCTCTTTTATGATCCTATCATGCCCTATCAATGAGCACAAGTCCACACGGGAGCGACATATTATCATGATCATGTGAGTTAAGGTAACACAAATATGAATTATCGATTGGAGGGAACCCTCACTGGATTTCAAGAGATTATGCCAGGCCCCATCCAAGACAAGCTCACCCATGCCAAGAGAAAGAGGGAGCCTCCCAAACATACCACCTCTTAGATACAAAGGTTCTAGCCGAGCTAGAAAATTGGGTGTTGAAAATTGGGCATACATGTGTATGCTTCAACTAGTACATGTGTAACATCTTCCTCCATAATATATATATAATATATAAATAATATATATTATATATATATATATAAATAATTATATAATAATAATAATATATTATATATATATATATATAATATATAATAATGTATTTATTACACGAGGTTATACTTCTTTAATTAACGAGGTAGATTAACATCCCCTACCTAATCTTTCCTTTAATTCCCTTACCAAGTCATGGAATTCCTAGATAATAGTTCATCTTGTTTGTTACCCAAAACTTCTTTATTATGTGATATATCAATATTTGAGCCATACGTGTAAGATAGAATTTATTGTTATTTTCATAGTAAATGAGTAATACTCCAAGTCTCCTAACTTCATCAATAGAATGCATATATAGGTTGAAACCTCGGGTTAAAAATTGTTTATTACCATTAACCCTCATTGTGCACCATAACTAGGTCAATGTTGGATTAATTTACTAAGTTCAACATACATAAATTATTTACAACCATAGTGTCACTCCCATATGTTATTGAACCTCCTTTAAAGGTATATTTATATATATTTGTTAGGAGTTGTACTTATGGACAATGATTTTTATTTTTATTTCTATTTTTAAATATTGAGTTCAACTTACTGTTTTAGTGATGGGAAATTCTTTTGGCATTGCATGCCTTTGATCTAACGCAAGGAGTGTGTTCTGGAGAATTGTATGGATAAGTGGTAGCTAAACTATCCTATAGGTGGCCACTAATACATCATTGAATTAACAAATGATATACAATTGACAAGCCTTGGGGTACTTTTGGGGTAACTATCCCACACCCTCTGGCAATTCTTGACCTCATTTGAACCTTTGCTCCATCGAAGCATCTCTGCAATGGTTGGAAAACCCTACATAGATTTATAACATAATGATGGTAATGCCTTCCGAGTAACAAGTTATTTCACCCTCCAGAGTCGTTGGACTATTGCTGCTAAGTTTGATGCGTCAGGTATATTTAAGGTAAGATTTTCCTTTTTCCTTCAAGCGGCTCTACAACTTTAAATAGAAGTAACAATGTTGTTGTTCTACCCATAAGCCTTCATCTTAGCAGCCTTACGCATTATCATTTCCTTTTGCAAGAATCTCCATAAACATTTATTAAGTGACATTTTTTGTTCCTGTTGGGTAGCGGATCCCTCGCGTAACGATTTTGGGGCTTTAAGCCCACAACTTTGGGTAATGGTATTGTAAAGGCTCTGCGAAATGTACAGAGCATGAATTGTAATAATTCAAGTCAAAGGGTAGTATGCCCTAAATATTGTAATTTAATCTAGAAGGTGTCGGCCTACCCATGGTTTGCGAACCATGGGAATGTATAAATATAGTGAGGCTCTAAGTATAGAAGGCAACTTTTTGGGTGTAATCTAAGTATGATAGGTTTCTGAAGGTGGTATTCACTCTGAGTCTGTAAGTCCGAGTCTTGGGTTGTAGTAGTAGTAGAAGAGGCTCTGCAGCTATGTGTGCAGAGGCCTGGTAGAGTTCGCAGCTGAGTGCGCGAACCCCTACAACAGAGTGCGCAGGGTTAACTGGATTGTACTGGGATAACAAGTTAATAAACGCTAAGTTGTTTCTGGAATATTGTGCCTCTTTTCATAGATCTGTTGTTTATGCTTCTGGTATATGTTGATGCATTTCTTTACACGTACTAAATAATTGATAAAGATTACTAGGCCGATAAAATTAAGTTAGATCTATAATAATAACACAGTAAAGCTAGAGGATTTAGGTAGCACCCCATCGCATTCTGTATAGAGCTATTCGAAGATCAGACAGCGATGCGGAGTTGCACTAGTGCGCAGGAGCAGTTAGCGACCTTTCCAGATCTCATTAAGACATCCCTAGGGTGCAGAAACCTGGTTCCAGCACCCTCCCACACTACCTTGGGTGAGACCTCAATCCATGCCCCACAAATTGTTGCCGAAAGGGCCGGTAGTTTCAGGAGTTTTTTGGCTAAATCACTTTTGAACCTAGGTCAGGCCCCATCAAGTCAACAAATGGTTATGTTGCTGAGACTAGGATCTGCCTAAGGGATGTCTGATGTCGAAACACTAGAACCCTATGAAGAAGGAAATTGAAGATTGGTTGGATCAGAAGCTTCATGAGTTCATGATACAGGAAAATAAAACCTCGTAGATATCTGAGAAGAGGTGGTTGGATCACTACGTATATACGAAAATCCACGAAATCTTCTTTGCGTCCTTCTCTTCAGAACTATATGATTGGATCGTGAGGTTAGCCAACAGCCAGGGAAGGTATAAGCTCGATATACCCATAGTGTGGACTCTGGAGCTAGTGCATAGGCTAGAGGCATCAGAATATAAGATCACGCGGCCTGTAGACCATTGGCTCAATCAATTAATAGGAGGGTTTATGACTGAATTTGTGATAGACATGACTGTAAGCTATAGCGAAGCAAAAATACATTTTCTCTAGGGACCGCGAGGTAATTACATCAAATCCTTGAATACTCGGATTAAGATGTTGTGATGTGAAAAACGGGTGATACGAATACATTAATGAGTGGAACAACGCAGAGTGGAAGGTCTACAAAGGTATCGAAGGGTTAGGAAATGGTCCTTTAATTTCACCTCCGTGAGATAGCGAGGAAGAGTGTGCTTGGGTTTCTCTAAGGAGTGCGATCAACTTGATAAGGCAATGCATTCTGCAGTTACCATCCCCATTTACGCCACCACTCATGTCACCTCCTTCACCTCCATCTTCGCCCACACCACCTCCACCAAACCCACCATTCAACATGGTGAGGGCGATCAAGCTGCTTGTATTCAGAGGAGTAGGGAACGAAGATCCAGATCAGTTTTGGTTCGTAGTAGGAGCAGTGTGGGAAGCACATGGGGTTGTGGATGACAACATTAAGAAGGCCACACTGGTAAGCGTTCTCTTGGATCGTGTGCAGACATGGTATATGAAGCACTCCAATGATCACCCAAATGCAAGAATAGCAGAGATCCAGATTACGTTGAACAAAGAGTTTAGCCGACCAAAGTCAGAGACGCAGTCGATCATTAGATTTAAGGAGATCGCGATGCTTCCAAGTGAAACCCCCTAGGATTTGGATTAGAGGCTAAAAATTACAATCTGTGAGGCTAATATGACATTAACAGATGCGTAGCACTAAGCATGGTTTGTGGCATCTTTGACACCACACCTAAGGACGGCGATGTCACAACAAAATCTCTCAACCCAAGCAGAAGCTTTGGAAATAGCGATGAGGTTGCATGAAACACCGATACAGGATCCAGGGTTGGGAGTCCAACAAATCCATGTGCAGCTATAGAACCTATGCTTGGAGATGCAAAGTATGAAGCAGGACAAGGCACCCCGGCCTGAAGCACGCAAAGAAGTATGGTGCATAAAATGTAAAGGTCGGGGCCATGATAAGGATCACTATCCAATATTCGCGAACTATTTGGCCAAAGGGGGGCTAATGCCATTAAGACCAGAGGCTCAGGTAGGGCCAAGTGTGGCACCCATGCTCTAGTGTGCAATCTATCAGGTGGGGGAAAATCACACTACGAACAACTGTCACCTATTACAAAAGTATACACAGACTCCGCAATAGCTATTTTGTAATTTCTATAGATCAGTGGGTCACGATGAGTGAAACTGTCAGAGTTATGAGTTTTTAATGGATCAAACACCTACCTACAGGATGCAGATCGAGGCGTAATGTCAGGATCCAGCCACGACAATAGCGTGTGGTGGATTCCAAGGATGCAGACGAGGGCGAGGAGGAATGGGACCCAGATGAGGGTGCAGACAGTTAATCTGCTATAATTGCGGAGGACCAGGGCACTATGCACGTGAATGTACGAACTCGACTAGAACATGTTGTCCGTACTGTTATCAGTTTGATCATGAAGTGGTAGATTGTCCGACGTTGATCGCACAGATGTGCGAGAAGGGGGTATTACAACCTACTCCAACTCAGAATATCCAAATGATGAGGTCTGAACTGCACAAAGAAGACCCCAACATGAACATGGTGCTCATAAGCAAAGCAACCACAGGGGAAGATAAGGGGAAGTAGCCCAAGGAAGATAGATTGGTTTGTAACAAAGGAACCTGAGTTTGACTTGGAACGTCGAAGGAGACATTTATGCAAGCTAAGAGGAGCTTCAAGGAGGTCTCTACTCCATGTAGTAAGGATCAACCAGAGGCAGGAATGGATCCTTCTATGCTAACCACCTTTTTAGAGACATGCATGGAACTGTTGCGTGAAAATAAGGTAGTTACAGGACTACAAGAGCTAATTGCTAGGTGTGCAGGGTTAGGAGAACCACGCATAGTATAGAAGTTGGGAAAGCATGCATTGCGCACCGAGAGGGAAATGTGGTTGACAGTGCAAATTTGTGAATATGAGATGGATCAAGTCATCCTAGACCTAGGCTCGGATGCGAATGTGTTACCAAACCAGACATGGGAACGCATGGGTAGGCCCGCGTTACTGTGGTCTCCTATCCAATTACAGATGGCGAACCAACAAAAGATCGTGCCCATGGGAAGACTACAAGTGGTAATAGTGGATATCGAGGGTGCGAGCACACAGACAGACTTTGAGGTAATAGAGATGGTATGACAACAACCCTTACCGCACATTGCTAGGAATAGACTGGGCCATTGATATGAATGGGGTCATCAACTTAAAGAAGTGGAAGATGATATTCGAGAAGAAGTTGTTACGTGTAGTCATTCCGCTAGATCTAGCTGAAGGAGTGCACTACACTGAACCTGTGCGCGACGATGGATATGATGATGAGATGGATTTTATCTACAAGATAACTATGTACGATCAAGACTGGGTGAATCTAACTACAGATGGAGGGATCTCATGGGAGTGCGCAGGTTCGTACACCTCAGATTCAGATGAAGAAGTCGAACGTTAGCATAATCAATTGAACGAAGTGACAACATTGAATTGCAACATGATGACTAGGTCACTACATTGTGTAATAGCCCAGTCTCGAGATCTACCAACATATGATGGATTGACATTGGTGGATGAATTTTTGAGAAAATTTGAAGGCACAGTACTGGAGCAACAATGGTTCGATGCGTTGAAGTGGGCACTACGTGTGACACCCGCGTGCTGGTGGGGAACACATGAAGGAAGTTTTGAGAACTAGCATCGCTGCAGGAGGATGATGCAACTACGATTTGGGAAACCAGAACTACGACTAGCAGATAAATATGATGGACGCAACGACCCGCGCACGCACCTCACAAAATGGACCAAGGCCTATGGAAATGAGCCTCAGCCTGAATGGGTACACTTATTTTATCATGCCCTGGATGTCATACCCATGAATTGGTATACCGAGACAGAACTCTGACATGGTACGAGCGAATGGGATGTTCTCCACGAAGGATTTTTGTTAACATTCACATTTGAAGAACAATGGTGGGATACTATGGACGATGCACTACAAGCCGTGAAATCCATTATCTTCAACATACCACCCAAACCATAGGAAGCAGTTCAGCCAGCATGGGAAGCCCAGTTAAGCCATGCCTTAGAATGTTATAATGTATAGGTGGAAGAGGATGATGACGATGCCCGAAACATTAATATTCCAAAAACTGAAGGGTGACGTGAAGTCCGAGGGTCATCAATTAAGGACCCCGACATCACTGCACCGCTAAAGGCAAAGCAGGTCAACATTGGTACAGACATGGAGCTGAAGTACGTGACACTGGGGGACTACTGGGACGATGCAATGTTAGATAAGGTTGTCGAGTTACTCTGCAAATATCAAGATTTGTTCCCGACCAAAATCACAGATATAAAGGGGATCCTTGGTGACTTAGGGGTGATGTAGATCACTCTGAAACCAGACACGAAGCTACTTAAGTAGTGACCTTATCGCTTGAATCCGAAGTATAAAGAAAATGTCTACGAAGAATTAGACAAAATCCTTGCAGTCGGAATTATTAAACGAGTGGAAGAATCAGATTGGGTGAGTCATATGGTAGTACAAGAGAAAAAGCAGAAGGGCGAAATTAGGATCTATGTGGACCTCAGGAAGCTTAACAATGCCTGTGTTCACGATCCATTCTCGACACTATTTACAGATGAAGTATTGGAGAATGTTGGCAGACAGGAAGCTTACTCTTTTACAAATGGTTTCTCAGGGTATCATCAGATCAAGATCACACCGGGAGATAGGAGCAAAACAACCTTCACAACTAAATGGGGTTGTTTTCAATATACTGTGATGCCCTTTGGACTAAAGGAAGTGCCAACAATATTTTTCCGCATAGTGGTGGTCGCATTCAAGGAATACATCCACAAGTTTTTGGAGGTCTATCTGGATGATTGGACTGTATTCAAGTTAGTTAAACACCATATAGCAAGCTTACGGTTGATGTTGGATACTTGCCAACGACATCAGATTATGTTGAATCTTAAGAAGTGCACCTTCCTTGTCCCCTTTGGAAATCTGCTCAGCCATGTGGTCTGTAGATAGGGGCTGATGGTGGACCCTACAAAGATTGTGATTATTCTCAATCTGAAAGTGTCGCGAAGTGTCAAAAAACTACGCGCCACATTGGGACACACTGGTTACTATAGAAAGTTTAATAAGAGATATGCACAAATCACCATTCCAATGGAACAATTATTAAAAAAGGATGCTACATATTTTTGGAATGATGATTGGGACAAAAGCTTGGATGTTCTCAAGGAAAAGATGGCATCCACTCCCATTTTGGTCTTCCCAAAATAGGACATTGAATTTTGTGTACATGTTGATGCATCGCATCGCGTTGGGCCCTGTACTTATGCAAGAAAGCGCGGAAGGTGTGGATCACCCAATCACATTTGCAAGTCGACGACTGTCCAAAGCAGAAAAGAACTATTCTACTACTGAGTGCGAAGGATTGGCAATGGTATACACACTCTAGAAATACTGCCACTATCTACTTCGGGGCCACTTCAAGATGTATACTAACCATTCCATGTTGAAATACCTAGTGAATAAGCTTGTGTTAGGGGGGCGCATATGCAAATGGCTATTACTATTTCAGAAATATGACTTCAAGGTCATCGTAAAGCTAGGATGCCTAAACGCAAGACCAGATCACCTATCATGAATTGAGAATGGCGAGGAGACAACAAATTTGGAAGAAGGACTACCCGATGCACAACTCTATGCAATGCACGTTGTAGATGGCCACTTCGAAGACATAATCCATTTCTTAACCTCAAGGACTGTGCCACAGGGATATTTAGTCTAGCAGAAGAAAGAATTGGTGGTATACGCACTAGATTTTTCTGTCATCACGGAGCACCTCTACAAAATAGGAAACGATAAAATATTATGGTGTTATGTACCAGAATTTCAATGCGGTCAGATCCTTGTGGAAGCACATGGAGGGGCTATAGGAGGACACTATGCAGGATGGATGATGGCTTAGAAGATCCTTCGCAACGGGTTATGGTGGCCAACATTGCATCAAGATTCAAAAGCATACTTTCAGGCCTGTGACGTATGTCAGAGGACTGGGAAACCATCAAGAAGGGATGAAATGCCCCTCAACCCAGAGCTGATGCTGCAACCATTCGAAAAATGGGAAATCGAATTTGTGGGGCCAATAAAACCTCAAGGGAAGATGAGTGTGAGTTACATCATCACCGTGATAGAGTACTTGACTCGAGGGGAGGAAGCACAACCGGTTAAATACTGCATGGCTGCCACAACAGTAAAATTTTTATTCTAAAATGTGTTGACACAGTTTGGATGCCTGAAAATTTTAATGAGTGACCATAGACCGCATTTCCTAAATGAAACTATCAGTGCACTCACGAGGAATTCCAGGTGTATCATCAACAAAGTATGCCATACCATCCACAAGCTAATGGGATAGTAGAAACCTTCAACAATATTCTAGAGACTGAGCTGACCAAAATATGTAATACGCAGTGAAATGATTGGGACTTTTACGTACCTACCATATTATGGGCATACAGAGCCACATGCAAGAAATTGATGAGTCAGACACCATTCAGGTTAGTCTATGGCACATAGACAATCATGCTAATGGAATATAGTGTACCCAGTCTACAGATACCAGTGATGACAGGCATGGCCGACCGCAGAGCTTTGGAATAAAGGCTTACGCAACTAGAAGAACTTGAGGAAGAACATTTTCGGGCGGGATTCCATCAACAGGTACAGAAACAACGCGATAAATCTTGGCATGATTTCCATATCAAGTTGCGCATGTTTAAGATAAATGATTTAGTGTTGTTGTATGACCGCAAGTTCGAAAAAGTTCCTAGCAAACTCAAAATGCATTGGTGGGGACCCTATGTGGTAAAAGAGGTCACATATGGTGGCGCGGTCTAGTTGGTCAAACTCAATGGAGAGCCCTTCCCAGGAAGAGTAAATCGCAATCAACTGAAGCCCTACATGGGGGGACGACTTCCTAACTAGCTGACAAGGAGAACATCCCACCACTCCAGACAGTTGAAAGAGAGTGCGGGACTATAAAACAGTCTATTTGGAAGATACACAACAATAGGGATGCACGCAGGATCGGTATGTCAAAGGATCGTGGGTGCAGAGAAGAGGTTGTGCTACTGCACAGATAGAAAAAGAAGTGACTATTGGTGTCACTGTTCATCACAAGGCATCTGAGGTAAGGCGAAAAGGAGCAGGCGGTAGGCATTTAAGACACAGAACCCAAATTAGGTTTGAACCAATCCGCTGCCAATCTAGCATTAATGAGACAGAAAAGGGGGGAATGACCAAATTTGAATTTCAAATAGCCTATAAATCACAGCTGGTCATCCACCGAACAAACAATGGCATCTTGGAACTTAATTTATTGCTTTATCCAATAGATATGGACCTGTTGAACTTCGATGCTTTGAGAATAAGCCCAGTGTTTGCAACATTGCCAAAAGAGACGTAGGACGATGTAATGTTGAAAGCCAAGGACACTACACCAAGCCCAATGCTAATGGAAGGAGATGTACCAGAAATTCCCAGACAGGTCGCAAGACTGGTCCGGATGTCACCGCAAAACCTGCGGTCTGGTAAGTGATTCATGACAGATAAGGGCAAGATGGTGAATCTTGAGAAAGAAGATGGAAGTTCATCTCTGGGCTGTGTGCCCATGATTAAACTTGAAGATTGGGACCTCGTGGACATCAAAAACTCTCTTGCAAAAATGCAACAGAAGCTTTAGCGGACATCGAGTATACTTAACCAGAGATCGCAAGCTTACTTCCCTTGAACAAAAAGTTCACACATTTGACATCTTAGCTAGAGCTAAAATCCTATGAGGGATCATTTTTTTGTTAACCTAGCAGAGCATCAGTTAAGCGAATTAGTAAGGGAAATGTAGCGGGAGCTTGAAGAAGCGTTGCAGGAGGAAAGGATGGAGCAACAGATTGTAGTGCGTCACTCACAGGGATGGTGGACCGCGAAGCATTGGCAGTGCCTCACCACACTAACGAGTGACTTGGGATGAGTCACAATGATTGTGTTGGGGGTCTATTGGGTAGCAGATCCCTTGTGTAATGGTTTTGGGGATTAAAGATCACAATTTTGGGTAATGGTATCGTAAAGGCTCTGCGAAATGCACAGAGTGTGAATTGTAATAAGTCAAGTCAAAGGATAATCCGCCCTAAATATTGTAATTTAATCTAGAAGGTGTCGACCTACCCATGGTCTGTGACCATGGGAATGTGTAAATAGAGTGAGGATCTAAGTATAGAAGGCAAATTTTTGGTGTAATATAAGTATGATAGGTTTCTGAAGGTGGTATTCACTCTGAGTTTGTAAGTCCGAGTCTTGGGTTGTAGTAGTAGTAGAAGAGGCTCTGCAGCTGTGTGCACAGAGGCCTGGTAGAGTCTGTAGCTATGTGTGTGGACCCCTGCAGCTAAGTGTGCAGGGTGAACTGGATTGTACTGGGACAACAAGTTAATAAACACTAAGTTGGTTATGGAATATTGTGCCTCTTTTCATAGATCTGTTGTTTATGCTTCGATATATGTTGATGCAGTTCTTTATAAGTTACTGTTGCACATACTGAATAATTGATAAATATCTCTGGGCCCACAAAATTAAGTCAGATCTGTAATAATAACACAATAAATCTAGAGGATTTAGGTAGCACCCCTTTGTGTTCTGTATAGAGCTATCCGAAGAGAAAATAGTTGCACAGAGCTGCACTAGTGTGCAGGAGTGGTTAGCGACCATTCCAGATCTCATCAAGACATCCCTAGGGTGTGAAAACCTAGTTCCAACACCCTCCCATACTACCTTGGGTGAGACCTCAATCCGCGCCTCGTGAACTATTGCCGAAAGGGCCAATAGTTTCGGGATTTGTTTGGCTAAATCACTTTTGAACCTAGGTCAGGCCCCATCAAGCCAACAGTTTCAGATGTTTTAGAGATTGCAGGCTAGGGTTGTCGCTCTTTGCGGATTTGCTCAGGATTGAATGATCTAAACAAGCCGATTTGGGCATTGTTACTCTTCACTATGGTTGTAGAAGGAGATAGTTTACTTGACCTATTCCTTCCCATTCATGGCTTCCCTTGTTGTTTTTGGATATCTATTATGGGATTCAGACCCTAACTAGTCACAACTTGGCTCTGCCCACTCACATCTCCTAGTAATTTATTATCTATTAACTGTTTTAGTCTATCATTCCAAGGATTGTATTTACAGTGAATAAAGTTAATAGTATTAGACTTCCAGCTATAGTAGCATGGTGATAACCTGCATTTGATGTTTTCATCCAAAGCCTTCGATGTTCTTAGGTATGGGGAAAAACTTTGTGCTTTAGTGATTTGGTTTCCACTTTCTATTGCATTTAATTGTAGATTTCATATACTAAATTTTACAATTCTTCTTAGGGTGTGGCAAGGATCTCATCATGGTTTTCTTAAGCATCAAGTGGGCATGGTTTGATATTCAATATAAATTCTTTAATAATTGCGTCGTCAACTATGATGATATGATCCGATTCTTTGTGTGTTATTCTCAAAAGTGGGGATCTGTCGGCAAGAGTTATGTTGAATATAAATATGTGCTTGTATCCTCGTTTCATATTCATGACACATGTCCTCACAATTTAACTTTTCTCTTCCTACAAGGATCACTCTCTTTGTTTTTATTATTATTATTATGGACAACGCACTTCATGCTTTTCCTAGTTCTCTAAAAAAAAATTATGGTATGTCGGCCTTAAGTTTTCTTCTCTTATTGTTGCACATACATTACATTGAGGCTTATTTTTAAGGAATCCTTGGGTCTATGGTATACGGTTAAATCACTTTTGATTGGAAACCACAACTTTTGTAAATATTTGTAACAAATTTTATACATTTTATAATTCTAAACACTGTTGTAGTTTTTTATGGGTGACTGGATGTACCTTTGACTTTCCAGTCAGTTAACCCTATAATAATTTATCTTTTATCAATTGTTCTACTAAAATTGGCAAGTGTTTACCCTGATATCTAGGATTTTGATTCCTGCAAGCTTTTGTGTTGATATAGTAATCAAATTTCTCATATTTCCTAATTCAAGAGTTGTTCACTTTATTTTCCGGCATAGTTATATATCATAGTTTACGTTGTTACTATAAATATAAATGTGAAATGAAGGTTAGTGGAGCCTTGAAAAACCTTTAACATTGTTTACTTTTCCTATTAACCCTTTTCTTTATAATGCAATTATATGTTTCACTACAAATACAATAGAATATGCACCTTACCTCTATGTTACTGCTAGTTTTTCGATTGGTCCAGTTTTTTGTGTCAAGTGCTTCCAAAATTTTCCAAAAAATAAGGATTGTTCCATAAATTTTCCACAAATGTCCCATAACCATTCCCATACTTCATAATATATCCAATATAAATTTCTTAATAGAAATATCATTCTTTCATAGCAAATCATTATTGTACATATTAGAAAATTTCTACAAGAAAAATTTACAGTATCTTCTCCTATTTTGAAAAGAAAAAAATTGAACACAAAACAATAACTCAAAGCAATTATCTGCTTAGATTTAGGTTTAATGGAAAAATCACAGGGGAATACGATCACTCCTCCCAACCAACGAGAGTGGTGACTTCAACTCTCTCTCCCCCCATGTTAGTTTCCATTACTAGAATAGTAGTAGATAGAGACCTTTTGTAATAGATCTGACCTGCAAATATATGAAAGTAGAAATATGTCCAGAAATAACATGACCAGAATATACAAATGCTTCTCTTTATTAATCAAAACCCTTAAGGTAGGGTAACACCATACAACCACTCCTTAAGGAAGGAGAACACTCCACAAACCATATGCTTTCCAATACAATAATCCTTGACATATCTCTATGGGGAGTCTCTCGCCTCTATATAGGCTTCATACATACAATACCATGGGTCATTACTATGGTCTCTCAATACCATATATCTAATATAATGGGCTTATCACATTAGTCCTAACTACTTGTGGTACCTTACATGATGCGGGTTAACCACTTTGTGTATTAACTACGACCCATCACATTATTACATTATTCTCTTGGGTACCTCCCTTTGTACCCCATAATATCCCCCCCTAGGTATACTACATTCCACCCTCGTTAAACATGTTTCATCCCTACAACATAAGAAGAACACAAATAATAAGATCTACTCAAAAGAGAAGTTTACTAGTACCATGCATGTGAATCCAGCCATCCCAGAGATGGTGATTACTCGATTTAGTCGGCGTCTTTCTTGCTTGAGATGGGAGTTGATCTTAGTGTTCATTTATATTGATGTGTTGTAGTTGGATATTCACACCTCTCTATCTGTCATGCAGGGGTTGTTGTCCTTATTGCTAATTTGTTGTCATCTTGTTGGTTATTTTCTCACTGGGTGATGTGGGTGGTGATATGTTGAAGTTTTAACCAATGGTGTATCTTTCTTTAATTCACCCCCTAATGGAACCTGGTATATGGTACATGTTGTGGCACCTGCAATTGTTTCTTATCTCCTAGTATTACTTCAACCACAGACTCCTCAATGTCTGATGTATCAATACCTGCAACATTTTCTTCTTTAGCCTCCTTGGAATCTACCTATTTATTGATGGAAATATCTTGTAATGTAATTTTCTTCTTTTTATACCAGAGCTTCAAGAATTTCTTCTACACATTAATATTGATAGTACCACTAGATTCCATCCAAGAGTATCCCAAGAAACATCCACATTAACCATATATGAAGCATAAAATCAGAATGCAATACATACTTGTTCATATAAATCTTCAAATATTTCTAAATTTGAACATTCTCATTATCAACTTGTGTGTTTTCAATGTGTTTTGTTGAAACTTGCAAATTTTTTGTCAAATTAACATTGATAAACTTATGCTTGCAACTAGGATTTATAGACATAATTATCTTATCTTTCTGAATACATCCATGAACCTATAATAAGGAGATATCATCAGAAAATAACATTTTCCATGTTTCATTCTCATGTTGTGTAGCATGAGACCATTTGTCCAAAAATAGTTTTTCAAATTCTTCCTCTGAAAGTTTGGAAAACTTCTTGTTGTCAAGTGAGCTCCACCATATGGCAGCCTCATCTTTCAAAAGAATTCATGCTAAAGATCTCCAATATTTCCCAAATTCCATTTTTTCCCTTTTTATGAATTCTTCAATAGTAGGGTCATGATCTTTTCATGTAAAAAACAACACAGTAGAAGCCATGAAGTAGAATGAGAGTTTTGAAAAATTTACCAACTTTATGTGGCAAATTTAAAATGGCCACAACTCTATTAATATGGTTCAAAATCCTTATTATAGCCTATTGTCAGAAATGGAACAACCATTCTGCATCATCTTGTGTGACATAAATCCCGATCTAGGCACTCTGGAATTTCGTATTCGCGCTGCACCTGTCTCGCCATCACAAAAAATTCTGAAAAAAGAGTTGATTTTAAATCAGCGATATCTCCCTCATCTGAACTCCGATTCGATCGATTATTTTTTTTTCAGATTGGGTAATTTTCCAAGAGGATCTCAGATGTACAATTAGTTTCTCAAAATTCCCCACAAAAACTGCAAAACTTTATTGGAGATCCGCCATCCACAAATGTTTGTCAGAAACATTTCTACAACACAGTGGATTTTAAATCAATGATATCTCCCTCATCTGAACTCCAATTCGGATGATTTTGTTTTTTTGAATTTGAGTATTTGTTTGCAAAGAATCCATATCTGTAATTGTTTTCTACAAATTTTGCACTAGAAGTTTCATACCTGATCTGCAAACTCTCCACCCCAAAAAATTCCAGCAAAAAAAAATAAATAAATAAAAAACTTTCTGCTTTGCCAAAGAAAGTGCTCTGATTCCACTTGTAATAGATCTGACCTACAAATATATGAAAATAGAAATATGCCTAGAAATAACAAGATCAGAGTATAGAAATGTTTCTATTTATTAATCAAAACCCTTAAGGTAGGGTAACACCATATAGTCACTCCTTAAGTAAGGATAACACTCCACAAGCCATATGCTTGCCAAAACATGTACTAGATACTAGTCAGGCTCCATTAGGTGTTGAACTAAAGAAAGATACACCATTGGTTAAAACTTCAACATATCACCACCCACATCACCCAACAAGAAAATAACCAACAAGATGGCAACGAATCAACAACAAGGACAACAACCCTTGCATGACAGATAAAGAGGTGCGACAATCCACCTACAACACATCAACATAGAGGAACCATCAAGATCAACTCCCATATCAAGCGAACATGGCATTGGCTAGATCGAGTAATCACCTATCTTTGGGATGGCTAGATGCACATGCATGGTACTAGTAGACTACTCTTTTGAATAGATCTTATTATTTGTGTTCTTCTTATGTTTCATGGATGAAACATGTTTAAGGAGGGTAGAATGTAGTATACCTAGGGGGGATATTATGGGGTATAGAGGGAGGTATCAACAGGAATAATGTAATAATGTGATGGGCCATAATTAATATATAAAACAGTTAACCTGCATCATGTAAGGGACCACAAGTGGTTTGAAATAATATGATAAGCCCATTGTATTAGATATATGGTATTGAGAGACCCATGGTATTATATGTATGAAGCCTATAGAGAGGCTAGAGACTCCCCATTGAGAGAGGTGAAAAATTATTGTATTGGCAAGCATATGGCTTGTGAAATGTTCTCCTTCCTTAAGTAGTGATTGTATGGTGTTAGCCTACCTCAAGGGTTTGTAGGTTTTAACCCCATACAGAAATTACCTCCATACAAATTCTAAAACACAGAAAATAAATAATATGAGAGCATACTACATAAAACACATATACATAGATATTTTCCCCTGGATCCCAAAACCGCGACTACCAACTCGATTTTTCATTATATTTATTTCAATTTTACAATACATATTTATACATGTTGAAGCATCAATACCATAGACAAAAAACCATCGCATCCAAAACCATGGATCGAAAACCATCACGTCCAAAACCATGTGCGAAAATCATGCGCAAAACCATAGGTAGATCTACCCAACCTAATATAAGGTCCAAAAAGAAAAATTTTCTGGGGCACTACCCCAGACCCCATAGAGGGGGGTTACCTGCACCCCTCAAACCCCCTGTGACCCCCTTGCTATGCAATCAGCGCAGCACAGGGGGGGCTTCGCCCCCCTTGAACCCCCCAGTTAACTATGTGGGCTAGTCGTGGAAAGAATATAACACAACCCAACATTCTCCCTCTTGTTGTTTTCTTTCCACAAGGGGCCACAAGAGAGATTAGCCATTTATCTAGCCCTGCAATGCCCATTGTTTCTCTACACCAAGAGAACTTCTTAGAGCTCACAGATTTTTTCAATGCATTTGCAGTATTCTTCAAAGTGCCCACCTTTACTAGAAACATCGTTTTGCCTTCTATCATATCCCTCACAAAATGATACTAGACATCAATGTGCTTTGTCTTTGAATGATATGCAGGGTTCTTTTCCAAGAAAATTGCACTTTGGTTGTCACAGTCTATCCTTATAGCTCCCTATACTAACCCCATACTTGAACATAGGGTTCTTTGCCCAGAAAATTGCACTTTGGCCGTCACAGTCTATCCATGTAGCTCCCTGTACTAACCCCATACTTGAACACAATCTCTTTAACCAAACTGCTTCCTTGCTTGCATGAGTGGTTGCCATGTATTCTGCCTCTGTAGTTGATAGTGCCACTACAGATTATTTCTTACCTATCCAACTGAATACACCTCCAAATAGGTTAAACACATACCCACTTGTAGATCTTCTCTGATCCATATCTCTAGCCCAATATGCATCAACAAAGCCATCAATATCCAACACTCTGTCCAATCCTAGTCTTCCTTGGTAGCATAAACCATAATCACTAGTGCCATGCAAATAGCTGAAAACCAACTTCACTGTTGTCTAGTGCTCTTTCCCTGGTTTTGACATAAACCCGCTCAATACTCCCATTGCATGTGAAATGTCTGGTCTAGTACAAACCATTACATACATCAGTCTACCAAATTCACTTGCATATGGAACACAGGATATGTCCTCTTTCTCTTTTTGTGTCTTGGGACACTATTCAACAGATAACCTCACACCTACAGGAATAGCAACCTTCACTGGTTTACTATCCTGCATATTAAACCTCTGTAGTATTGTCTCGACATACTTCCTCTGGTTTAACTAGAGCTTCCTCGTTTCCCAGTCCCTTTTAATTTCCATGCCCAAAATATAGTTTGCAACACCAAGATCTTTCATGTCGAATTTGGAGGACAATTTGGTCTTCAAAACCTAGATAATTTCTTTGTCATTTCCAACCAGCAACATATCATCCACATACAAGACCAGATAAATAACAAAATACACACAATGATTTGCTTTGCTTTTGGTGAAGCCAAGTCCCTGTATAAATGTATCAAATTTATGGTACCACATCCTTGGTGACTGTTTTAACCCATACAAAGACTTCTTTAACTTGCATACCATTTCTTTCTTACCCTTCACCGCAAAACCTTTATGTTGCTTCATGTATATCTCCTCTTCTAGATCCCCATGAAGAAATGTTGTCTTCACATCCATCTGTTCTACCTCAAAATCAAAAGCAATAGCAACAAATAAAAGTAATCTAATAGAAGCTATCTTGGCAACAAGAGAAAAAATATCACCAAAATTAATTCCTAGTACCTGGGAATAACCTTTTACTACCAACCAAGC
This sequence comes from Pinus taeda, assembly GCA_000404065.3. Classification (NCBI taxonomy): domain Eukaryota; kingdom Viridiplantae; phylum Streptophyta; class Pinopsida; order Pinales; family Pinaceae; genus Pinus; species Pinus taeda. The sequence goes on along the minus strand of APFE031448898.1, from coordinate 26,972 downwards.
TTTGTATTTCTCCACATTTCCTTTTGCATTTGTCTTCTTCTTGAACACCCATTTTCTGCCAATGGGTTTCCTTAGAGATGACAACTCCACCAGATCCCAAGCCTCATTTTTGTGTAAAGATGCCATTTGATCAACCATGGCCTCCTTCCAGAGTTTGCCATCCTTTGAATCTATTGCTTCCTTCATAGTTTTGGGATCATCATCAGTGACAGATAAAGAAAAAATTGAATAGAAAGAAGATGGACTATACTTTTTTGGCTGCCTTCTTTCTTGAACTGATCTTCTCGCACCCGAAGTTTGTGGCTCTTCATCTTCTGATTCCTCCTTTGCTGTAAAGTATGATTCTTCCTCCTTAAGCTCAAACTCTATCTTCTCAAGTTCCTTTAGTTGGACTTCATGTTTAATAACATCTTTGACCTCTCTAAACACCACATATCGGTTGTATAAAACCTTCCTTGTTACTAAGTTCCAAAGCTTATAACCCTTTAAACCATCCTTATACCAAATAAAGATGCACTTTTCAGATTTACTATCCAACTTGGTTCTTTTCTCCTTTGGAACATGTACATATGCATCACATCCAAATATCTTCATATGTGAAAGAGAGGGTTTTTTACCAGTCCATAACTCTTGTGGAGTCTTATCCTCCAACGCTAATGAAGGTGATCTGTTGACCGGGTAACATGCTGTCTCCATCGCCTCTGCCCATAATTCCTATCCTAACTCGGCACCATTGAGCATGCTTCTTGCCCTTTCCATCAACATCTTATTCATTCTTTCTGCAACTCCATTTTGCTTAGGTGTGTATGTAGTAGTCTTCTATCATGATATACCACACTTCTTACAGAATTCTTCAAATTGCTTGTTGCAAAACTATCCACCATTATCTGTTCTCAACACCTTTATCTTCTTCTCTGTCTAGTTTTCCACTAGAGCCTTAATTTCTTTAAACATGTCAAAGACTTTATATTTCTTCTTAAGGAAATATATCATTGTATTCCTTGTGAAGTCATCTATAAGTGATACATAGTACACAAACTTACCCAGTGATGGAACATTCACAGATCCAAACACATCACTATGCACAACTTCTAATATATGTTTCACCCTCTTACCACCAAAGGGGAAACTCACCTAATTTTTCTTCCCATATACACAATTTTCATAGAAATCAAAATCCAGAGAGCTATTACTCATACCTTCTACCATACCTTTACCATGAAGTATTTTAAGGCCCTTATTTCCAATATGTCCAAGCCTTGGATGCCATCAGATGGTCTTCTCTCCGAAGACCACTAGATTTTTTGCTTGACTTTTAGGAACCACAGAACTGTTGCACCTATCAACAATAGTGCTACCTTGTAGTTTGTACAGAGTTCCAATTCAAACTCCTTGCATCAATACCAGTGCACCCCGAACCATCTTGTAGGTATCTTTCTCGAACACTTTTTTTACACCTGCATCATCCATCTTGCTTATAGAAATCTGATTTCTAGCTAATGCAGGAATATGCAGAACACTCGGAAGTGTTCTAACCCTTCCACCTTGCAACTTCAACTTTACTTTTCCGCAACCAACGTTTCTATCCTTCCTGTCATCCCCCAAGAAGACATCACCACCATCATATTTATCATACTCACAGAACCACTATCTATGGGGAGTGAAATGAAAGGATGCATTTGAGTCAATCAACCATGCCTCATGATCTATATGTGTACTTGAAGAAGCCAAGTACACATCCCCACCTTCATCTGAGGTGATTTTAGCCTCTATATAAGGAGCATCATCAAATCCCTTCCCTTTATCATGAGCTTTAGATTTACAGTCCATTTTGTAGTGCCCTTCCTTTCCACATTTCTAGCACACCACCTTTACAGGTTTTCTTAGAGATTTAGATCTCCCTCTAGATTTAGATCTCCCACTCGATGACTTATTTTTGTTTCTATTCTGGGACCATCCTTGTACAGACAAGGCATCACCATTCATCTCCATATTTTTCCTATCTCATCCTCCTCCATCACAAGGATGAGACTATTTCATCAAACTGCAAAGGCAATTGCATTGCTACCTATTGCAATAACTAGACAACCCACGAATCTAGTAGAGAACACAACAAACTGATGCACTTATCTTCATCTGAAATTTTAATATCAACAGATAATAATTGACTTACCATAGTATTAAATGTGTTCAGATGCTTTTTCATCGAGTCTCCATCTTTCATTCTTAGGTTATAAATATTTTTCTATAGGAACAGTTTATTCACCAGAGATTTAGATTGGTACAAAGTCCCTAACTTATCCCACAAAGCCTTTGCCATAGCTTCCCCTGATACATTCAACAATATTGAATTTGAGACACAGAATCGTATTATGTTCTTTTCCTTTTGATCCAACTTCTTCCATTCTTCATCGGACACTCCCATTGGTTTAGTACCTGAATCTACTGTGATCCACTAATCTTTATTCACCAACAGATCCTCCATCTTGAGTTTCCACAACTAAAAACTCTGACTATTAAATTCCTTGATCTCTATATTTCCACTGCTCGCCATCCCTTTCACTGCCAGAATCAATCTTGCAGATCTCCCACTGAACAGGGTCTACCACAGGCCCAATCGAAACCGCTCAGTAACAAAGGTGTCCCTTTGAAGCCAAAACAACTCTGATACCAAATGCAGGTTTTAAACCCGTACAGAAATTACCTGTATATGAATTCTAAAACACGGAAAATAAATAATACAAGAGCATAACACATAAAACACATATACATAGAGATTTACCTCGAGAACCCAAAACCAAGACTACCACCTTGATTTTTAATTATATTCCTTTCAATGTTATAATACATATTTATACATGCCGAAGCATCCAATACCATGGATTGAAAACCATCGCGTCCAAAACCATGGACTGAAAACCATTGTGTCCAAAACCATGTGTGAAAATCATGCATGAAACCATAGGTAGGTCCGCCCTGGACCTCTTAGAGGGGGGTTACCTACACCCTGAAATCCCCTATGACCCCCCCACTATGCAATCGGCGCAACCCAGTTAACTACGTGGACTAGTTGTGGAAAGAATATAACACAACCCAACAGGGTTTTGATATTAATAAAGATCTGAAGTTTATCTATTTTTCTCTTGTATTTGCTCTTGGGCTTAATTGCAGTATTGTGTATATTTATATTTTCATATAGTTTGCAAGTCAGATATATTACACATTTCCATGTCTGACCAAGGCACCAAGACTTTACCAGTCCAACCTAGGAACTCAAAGACTCACTAGTTCTTTTTAGGGTTTCCATTGCTCACTACCAGCTCAGGAATACCCTAATATGGCAGTGTCCTTCCCTTCCCCAACAGTGTCCTATTCAAGGAATCACGTACATTCTAGTATCCCCTCTCAGATTCCTTAAGTTTTCCTTTCTCCCTTCTTTCCTTTTGATCCCCATATGAGATGATTTATCTCTAGGGGTGGTCATAACTACCCTCTAACTGTCTGGTAAATGAAACTTTCACTTAGTGACTTTTCCCTATAAATTACTAAGCTAACCATAACCATATTTTAAATAAAATTAAAATAAATTTTAAACATTAAATTTTCCTTCGGGATTCCACATAGCCCACAATTTACTGAGTTACTACAGTAAACATAAATTAAATTTTTACTTTTCGCTAAGGGGTATTACATCTTTCCCCACTTGAGAAAAACATCGTCCTCGGTGTTTCTTGGCATCAAAACATGTTGGAATGTACCTCATGCATAAGATCTTTAATCTCTTCTTCCCAAGTGGCCTTTCCTGGTTGAAGTACTTCCATGGCACTTACCCTAGATAACCACTTTCTTCTACAACATAATTTCCTCTAACTGAGAATGCACAAAGGTTCCATCCAGTTTGACCTACATTACAATTATTGTAGTAATTAGTTTCCATCCATCATTATTTTAAGAATATATATATATATATAGATATATATTACTATATATATATATATTATATAATATATATATATATATATATATATATATATAATATAATAGATATAATAGATATTATATATATATATATATTATATTATAATAATATATATTATATATATTCAATCTCCATTACAAACATTATTAGTTGTTTGTTTACATACCCAACGAGGCCATCAATATGCATCACTACCCAACAAGGGTCAGTAACCCATGCTCAATAAAAGTCAGCAACATCATCATAACTCATCATTTTAAGTTATTTTACTTACCTAATGGTTGGGCCAACTGATAAAGACCACACGCCATGGTCCATTATAAGTTTCATACCTAAGAGGTATCAGTTCTAACTACACTAATTGCTTAACAATGATAATATGTTCAGAAATACTCACTGTTTTTTTGTCTTTGTGAGAGATTGTGCTAAATAACAATATTATACCTTCATATTGATTTAAATTGACAATTGCTTGATTTACCACTTTCAAAACAATTATTGCACTTTTTTTTCTTTTTCTTTTGAGTTGATTTTGATCCTTTCCTTTTATGTCTCTTTAGTATCATTGAGACTTAAAACCATAGGATAGTATTAATGGAGTTAACATGATGACTTAAGAACATAATTGGAATGATATAGCTTACTTAGAATCAACCATAAATTCATGTCACCAATTTTCACAACAATACTCCACAACCCTGCGTCCTCATGAGTTACCCTTAACTTAGTTTTGGAGTTCACCTCCCTTCTTCCATGGAATTATTGATTAAGGTGCCTGGGAAATCATTTTCCCCTCATGTTTGTCAACCTTCTCAACTAATTCTCTTAGTGTGGTTATCTTGACATGGGTTTTCTAAACAACATTTCTTTCTAATTAGTTATTTGACCAAGCCTAGCTTGTGTCCATAGGATTCATATTTGAGGTATTAATCTGGGTAACATTAACTAGTGGCATGTTTCCTTTTCCTTGTCAGAAAGCATATGTAACACTTATGCTAATGTGATAACAACATTTTTTTCTTAATTTTAAATTTACTAAAATGTGATGCCATATCCCTAACTTTTCTTACTCTGTTCATTTCTTATCATCTTTTTACCTGACCCCGCCACCTATTTCCCAAGGTATGTTAAGACAATAGTATATGTATATATATATATATATATATATAGATATAGATTATATACCCATTAGTTTTCATGTGTACCTCACACACATATATACATGTACATATGTTCTTGTCTTGTCCTTTTCAAGCTTATGATATTTGGCCAAAATTAAAAAAAAAAAAAACATCAAATCAGCAAGGCCTTGTTAAGAGTTCCCATCATAGTTACAATTATATCATTTTATCTCGTTTTCTATATACATGTATGCAGTTCTACTAAATTTCCCATGAGGTTTAGCATCCATTTTAAAGAAACAACTGGATTCCTTGCCCACATTTAGGGCCATTGCACTCCTTAGTAAAGTGTCATATTTTCAACTTTGGTCTTACTCACTTTACACTTGCTAATTTTTTATCTAATGCAGGTCTTTTTTTTGGATATCAACCACATAATTTTCACATGCTTCCATATTTATTTGATGTCGGAGAGTATCATAGATATGATTACCACATCCCTCCCCCTTAAAATTTTCAATTATATTATTTACCTGTTATTACCAAGGTTGGTTTTCTTCCATCATATTTGTCACAACCTATCTCTATTTTGTTGGTCCTTGATCAGGTATCTTATCCAGAAATTCTACTACATCTCATAGCCACTTTACTGCCATGGTTCTCCATGTTGATGGTTTGTGCTAATTGTTTTACTATGATATCCATTCTCTCTATGACTTTCTTTTAAGAGGCTCCTTTTTTTTACAAAGGTTCATTAATTCCTTTATCAATTTAGATTTTAACTCTGTCAAACATGAAAGTTGTATCAACCAATATTGTTATATTGGACTTATTTATACCTAAGGTATATTATTAACATATAAAAAAATGATCCTTTAATATCACCATTTGTCGATATATACCATATTAATCAAAATGATTCCAACCATTCCACCAATCACCCATCATTTCATCATATTGTACATATTTTTTGTAATCATAGGCATCCCATATGCCCATTCAACCTAGGCAAGAGTTATACTTAAATATGATTAACTGAATTCCTTGGGCTACATGAGCATATTTTACATTTTTTTGTTTGTATTACAAGGTTGTTGATTCTCTCTTTTTATCCATTTTTGTTCTTTAAAACATACAATGCATTCAACATATTGATGGTTTTTGTGATGTTACTATAGCTTTCCATACGCAGACAAGATTCAAAATTTTAGGTATCACCAATGATTTTCTTCACTTCTCCTTTCAACAAGGTTTATAAGCTATGTATTGAAATTATCCTTAAAAATAACTTCACAACTATTAGCAGGGAATCATTTATACACAATCCAAAATTTTCCGAGATGATCTCATAGGAAACACCCACTTCCCTTTTCAAACATATCCATAGTGTAGGAATGTTACTTTGCTAAGTTAATCAATTTTCATCTGTTGATTTGTTGGTGCATATGCTTCCTCATCATTCCCAAACATGAAGCAACAGTAATGGATAATGATTTTCTTATTTATACTTATTGTCAAATAAATATTTCAACAATGGTTTATTCTCTTAGGTGCTCAATAAGTCATTTTTATAGGTGAGATCTTGCATTAGTATTTCATAACTGGGGTTACCCATATATATTTATTTTAATTCATTTCTCATTAATAGGCCTTACTAGGTGATTTCCACCCTCGACGTTTAAACAAAATAGTAAATATGGATTGAATTTCTCACCTGAGTGTACCCATATCTCAAATTTTGAGTTAGGTAGGGATTCAGAGTTTGGTTTTGTAAATGAAGTTTCCATATTTCCAATTCCTCTTCTCTTGAAGTACAACACAATTTGTTACAATTTTCCCTTCAATGGGCCACAGTGTTGAACCCTTCAACTCCAATACCACTTGTAACATCTCCCTCTGTAATATACATACATACATACATACATACATACACACACACAACACACAACACACACAACAACCCACCACACACACACACACACATATATATATATATTAAATGAGGTTATACTTCTTTAATTAACGAGGTAAATTAACATCCCATACCCAATATTTCTTTTATTTCTCTTACCAAGTCATGGAATTCCTAGATAGTAGTTCATCTTGTTTGTTACCCAGAACTTCTTTATTATGTGATATATCCATATTTTGAGCCATAAGTTTAAGATATAATTTCTTGTTATTTACATAGTAAATAAGTAATACCCCGAGTCAGTTTAACTAGTTCTCACTGATAGGAGAATTAGCGGAGATCATGTTGAGGATTTGTAACTTTTTCACACTAAGTGATCATCCAGTGAATTGATCAATCAACCCAAAACAATTTTTGCATGTAGAGAATTCAAGTTATCTAGTTGAGATTGGATTTCAAGGGTAGTGTCCTATCAATTCTAAACTAATCCAAGTTGTACAAGTGGTGCATGCAGTTAGAGAATTGTCCTATGGTAATTGCTCAATTCCCTGGTGTGAAATTCCTAAATAATAGGGGTAATTTCCCAAGGGAACAACACAAGGAAATAGGAGCTTAGAGGCTTGAAATTTTGGCTAAGTACTGGCCAAGGTCAGTGAGTCAAGTAGACGATAGAAGATACAGGTGCAAGTTAAGCTCAAGCTTGAGCAGAGCATATTTTATTCATCCAGATTATTTGATTAATGCAATACAGATAGTAAGGGGTTTTGAGCAGTTTCTTTCCCCTAGATAAAGATTTGTGTATGTGGGTTAAATATTGATGCATGTTAATGATTTGTATTCTTTATTGTGAATTCACTTCCACATATCAATAGAGTATCTTCTAGTTTTGTGATTTAAAAAATTTTATGAGCAGTTTAGAATCTACACATTAATTTATGCATGGTATCAGAGCTAGATTCATGATAGAGAATAGATTTCGAAGTTGTCATTGTAGGAGGCTCAAATTTGAAGATCAATGTTACAGGTTTTCTCCAAGGCTAAGAAGATGGATTTTAATGGATTGAGTCTTGAGTATGCATTGGGAACCAAAAATTTTGTGGCATGGAAGATTTGAATGGATGTAGTATTGGATGATAATGGGCTGCTAGAATACATCAAGATTGATGTAGCAAAAAACCCAACGTTTGATGCCCAATATCTTTCTCATTGGAAGAAGGATGTGGCTAAAGTGAGGAGGATCATATTGGAGGGAGTTCGGGACCATATTGTCTAAAATATCCATGGGAAAGAGACTTCGTTCACAATGTGGAAAACATTGACAGAGTTATTTGAGAACAATAGTGACCAAAGGAAGTTTGCACTCAAGGACATGCTTCGAAGTATGAAGAAGAAAAAGAATGAAAGAGTTTTCCAATACCTTAGAAGGTTTACATAGTGTCATGATGAACTTGGTAGGTACATTGTTACTATCCCTGAAGAAGATCTGGTACCTCTAGCCCTGTTGGGCCTTCCAAGAGCTGACATAGTTATCAATATTTGGTAAATGGTAGAGAGAAACTACCAAGATGGGTGTGGTTATGGTTCGATCTAGTGCAAGAAGAAATCAGGCAGACCAATAGAGATGGGACTTCATCTAAGCGCGAGGATGAAGAGAATTGTTCCTTGGCTAGAAAGGAAAATAAATAGAAAGGGAAGATATCTCAATCCAATGCAAAATGTGGTCAAGGGGGCTTGAAGAAATACTTGCCCAAAATAAAGTTCTTTCACTATCATGAACTGGGACATTATGCAAGGAAATGTCCACACAAGAAGGCAAGCAAGAATATTATAGGAGGATAAACATTGAAGCCTTGGCTTCATAGTTCAAACTTGATTTACCCTCATTGCATGCATGGAAAGCACAGTGATGGGTAGTGTGTGGTATCTCGACAAAGGTGCCCCATTCCACATGAAAGACAACAAAGAATTTTTTATTGACTTGGAGGAGAAGGATCTCTAGATGCACATTGAGATGGGAGATTATGGAAGATATAGCATGAAAAACATTGGTAGAGTGACTTTTCAATGGGATTTTGGCTCCCTTCTCAAGCTCAAGGATGTGATGTATGTACCGGATCTGAAGAAGAACCTTGTTTTCGTCGCAGTGTTAGAAGACCATGGCTACCATGTGATATTCAACAAAAGCAAGGATTTTTTGAGACACATCGCCATGGGACAACTGAATCATATCAAGGTTTGAGTGAAGAATCTATACAAATTAGATGTGGAAGATTGTGAAACATTGAGCATAAAAGTAGAGAAGGTGCATATCCAAGATGTTGGTGAATTATGGCATAAAAGACTTGGCAATTTCAATCATGGCATTTTCAAGATCATGCAACAAATTTCTATAGGCCTCCCCAATGGAGCACTAGAGAAACGAGATACGTGAAAAGGGTGTACATTGGGAAAGTACAAAAAATCCACCTTCAATGATTAGGACAACAAGGCGCATGAAATCCTTGAAAGGATCTACTTTGATCTATGTGGACCTTTCTCGACATGCTCCACTGCTAAGCACAACTATTATGTTATATTTCTAGATGATTTGTCACGAAAGTGTTGTAGCTACTTCATGTAGAAGAAGGATCGGAAATTCTCCAAATTTGTTTAGCTTGAAGCACTTGTTGAGAATGATACTGGTAAGAAAGTGAAGGCTCTCAAGAGAGATACATGGTGGTGAGTACATGTTGAATGAGTTTAAAAATTTATGTGCAAAGGAAGGCATTCAATGGGAGTTGTCATCACCTCATAACCCACAACATAATGCAATGGATGAGAGGAAGAACAAAAGTATTGTGGGAGAAGCATTGGAAATGTTGCATGACCAAATGCTACCTCTACACTTGTGGGTTGAAGCATACAACACAGTGGTCTATTTGCAAAACAAAAGTCGTCACACGATTCTTGGCATGAGTACACCAAAGGAAGATTTTTTAGGGAAGAAACCAAATGTTTTACACTTCAAGATCTTTTGATCATCAGTTTACTATTATGTTTCCAAGGAAGCAAGGAAAAATCTAGAGCTGATAGCAGAGTTGGGAATATTTTGGGCATACACATATACCTCACAACTATAGGACATATTTTCCATCCCTCTGGATGATAGTGGTTATACGAGATGTGAAGTTTGATAAGGAGAAAGAAATAAGGTGTTCTCTTGAGAGGCAGCTTCAGTTGCAGCCTGATCAGAAGCTTTTATTTCTAAAGGACGAACCTCTGAAGTTGTGGAGTAGCCACAGGAAGAGGAGGATAAAGTTGAAACATCCACTCAAGCAGAGACATTTGGAGAAGGAAGAAATCAGACTAGGGAAGCTGACATATTATTTCAAGATGCTAGAGAGAATGTGGGAGCACCCACATCACAATGTAGGCAAAGGAGGTCACTGGATCAGTACACTAGCTACATGGCTCTATTGAGTGAGATGGTAGAGACAAATTCATCCCATTCAAGGGAGCTGTAGAGAAACTAGTATGGGTTGATGCTATGGTAGAGGAGTACGATTCCATTGTCAGAAACAGTGTTTGGGAAGTGGTCCCAAGACCAGCAGATAAATTGGTGGTTGGTTCAAGATGGCTTTACAAGGTAAAGCATGCAGCAAACGGGAGCATAGAGAAACACAAGGCCATATTTGTGGCCAAGGGGTTCTCTCAGGTGGAGGGAATTAACTATGTGGAGACCTTTGCTCCAGTATCAAGGTACTCATCCATCAAGTCAATTATAGCATTGTTAGTGCAGATGGGGTGGAATATCCACCATATGGATGTGAAGATAGCATTCCTCAATGGAGTTATTGAGGAAGAGGTGTATATTGAGAATCCAGAGGGGTTTGATACTTTTGATGGAGATTCGCATGTGTGAACACTCAAGTGAGTGTTGTATGGACTCAAGCAAGCACCCCATGCTTGGTATACCAATATTGATAGATATCTCACTAGTTTGGGCTTCACCAAAAGTGAAGGAGATGAAAACCTTTATCACATTGTGGTAGAAGGTAAATTATTAATTATTGTTTTATATGTTGATGACTTGATCCTTACTAGTGATGAGAAGTTGATCAGATCTTGCAAGGAGGACCTTGTAAGAGAGTTCGAGATGAAGGAAATGGGCCTCATGCACTAATTCCTTGGTTTGGAAGTATGGCAAGGAGATGGGGAATTATTTGCCTCTCGGGGAAAGTGTGCCAACAAGATAATAAAGAAGTTCTGCATAGAGAGTAACAAGCCCATCATTAGGAGAATTTTGAAGTCTAAAATGGGCCTCCTAAGAAAAATGGACAAAAAAAATAAACTTTATAAAAAACAATAGGATTCAAGATGGTGATGTCAACCATGGGGGATTCACCATTTTTGAAGTAAAAAGATAAAAATGATAAAAATAATAAAATAATAAAACCATTATTTCAACTCATATTTTAAACTTATGTCCCTAAGTTTTTACTCAAATTTCGAGCGGGAATACTCATTGGATGCAAAATTGAATTCCTTATCCAAGGAGTACCCATGTTGAATACATGAAAAAACATGATTGCAATCACATTCTTCATGTATTTCTCATTTTTCATGTAGCAAGGTCCATCGAAAGTATGCAACATGGGTACTCCTTGGACGAGGAATCAAATTATACATCCAACGAGTCTTTATGCTCGAAATTTGAGTAAACCTATAAGGGGATAAGTTGAAAAAATAGTTTCTTCTTTTTTCCATTTGATGATGTAATGTAATCTTATTTTATTATTTCCACTATTATTTTATAATTTCCTTAGGAGGCCCATTTTATACCTCCATACTCCCCTAATGGGACATCCCTCTAGCAGGTAGCTGGAGGAAAGAGTTTTCTACCTCAGGTGAGGAATTGGAGGCTACCATTTATAGGAAGTTTGTGGGTTCACTCATGTGTTTGGTGAACACATGACCAAACATGTGTTATGTAGTTAACCAACTTAGTCAAGCCATGTTTAAGCCAACCAAACTGTATTAGAAGGCAACAAAGCATGTGTCGAGATACCACATAGGCACTAAGTTTGGTCTTTCATACAAATGGACAAACAGAATGAAGTTGTGAGGCTTCACAGATGCAGATAGGCCAAAGAGTCAATCAGATAGGAAGAACACTTCAAGAGGATTTTTTAGTGTTGGTTTAGCAACAATTTCTTAGTATAGCAGGAAGCATAGATTTGTGGCATTCATCTCAGTAGAAGAAAAGTACATGGCTGCAAGTCAAGTAGCATGTGAGGTTGTCTGGAGGAGAAAGATTATTGTTCGTTTATTTGGTAAAAATATGGATCCTATAGTGATTTACAGTGACAATCAGAGTTGTATCAAACTATCTAAGAATCTAGTATTTCATGATCGATCCAAGCATATCGACATCTGGTATCACCATATATGAGATTGTGTGCAAAGACAGATTATGTTTTTGCAATACATTCTGACAGGGGAACAAGAGGCGAATATTTTGACAAAGGCCTTGTCAAGAGGAAAATTCAAGTTCCATAGAAGCAGGATTAGGGTATCTAATAATCCCTTTCTTGCTAAGAAGGAGAGTTGAAAATGCAACAAGAAATTCCTAATTTAATTTTTCCTTGATTGGATGTGGAGAAATTCGAATTTCAATTTTAATAGAATACTTGTAGGTATTTAAGTGAGGTGACATGGCTCTTGTCACTCAGTTAACTCAGTAAATTTGAGTTGAAGACACTTTAGTTTAGTTCTACATGATAGATTGCTAATTTGTAGCAATATATTTCAATTAATTTCAGTTATTATCAGTTTAACTAGTTCTCTTTGTGAGTAGAACTAGTGGAGATAAAGTTGAGGGTGTGTAACCTTTTTCACACTGAGTGATCATCCAATTAACTGATCAATCAACCCAAAATAATTGTTTCATGTAGATAATTCGAGTTACCCAGTTGATATTGGACTTCAAGGGAAGTGTACTATCAGTTGTAAACTAATCCAAGTTGTGCAGGTGTTGCTTGTAGTCATAGGATTGTCTTATGGTAATTAAGCAATTCCTTGGTGTGGAATTCCTAAATAATAGGGGAAATTTCCTAAGGGAACAATGTAATTAAATAGGAGCTTAGATGCTCGAAAGTGTGGCTAAGTATTAGCCAAGTTTAGTTGGTGAGGTAGAGGATAGAAGATATAGGTGCAGGTTGAGCTCAAGCTTGATTAGAGCATATTGTATTCATCCAAATTCCTTAATTAATGCAATACAGATAGTAAGGGGTTTTGAGTAGTGTTGGCTTTAGGGGTCCTGACCCAGGTTCAACATTAGTTATCCAAACAAATCCCTACACTACTAGCCCTTTCGGCATCAGCCCGTGGAGCGCGAACTGAAGTCTCACTTGGAGCAGTATGGGGGGATGCTAGAACCAAGTTTCCACACCCTTGAGATGGTTGTCATGTTGGTTTATTCAAACTATACCTGCCTCCATGTAGGGTGCTTCACGCTCTGGTCTATCCTTCACTACCTTGGCAATCTATTACAATCAACTTCAGTGTAGCTCTAATCGAGGGCTGAAGTCCTTTCCCGCTGCCCGTGTTATTTCCCAAACTAGGCTAAGTATCATACTTATCTTATTGACAAATCTTGATTATCTTCATGTAAACAAATGTTCTTACTTGCGTTCACTTAACCAGTACAATTATACATATTCGAGCATCATCTAAGCATTAGAATTGAAATTCATACCCAATATAACAGATGCATTAACAGGAAATAAAGACGTATAAATGATAGAAACTTCTCTTTATTAATACTTCCATATGATTACATGCTCGACTCGCCCTATGCACTCAGCTGTAGGGGTCCACGTACTCAGCTGCAAACTACTAGGCCTCTGTGCACTTAGCTGCAGAGCCTCTACCTACACTACGACCCAAAACTTAGACTTACACTTCAGAGCTATCTCACATACATCTTCATTGTTGAGACATTGTGTGTCCTTATCTACTTAGAGCTTCACTCTATTTATACAATCCCATGGTCTACGGACCATGGGTAGATATTCTATAGCTAACATTACATTATCAAAATAATGGTGGAAAACCCTATGACTCTTTAACAACTATGCCCACAAAATGTGGAGTCTTTACATTGGAGTTACAAAAGTGGACCAAAATATGGGCTTTAAGCCCCAAAACTACCCTTCGGGGAACCCAGGCCCAATAGGCCCCCAACACAAACATCGTGACTAACCCTCGAGTCACTCTGCAGGTGCGGAGATCTTAGCACAAAGACCTCCTAGCTCTATTTGGATTACTACAAGTTCATCAGTGCACAAAGCGTTTTCCTACTGGACTTCCTCCACCCATTGTTCGGTGACCGCTACTGTTGAACTGCTACCCTGAATCCTCTCTTGAGTTGCTTGCAGTTGCATGAGCTTTGCTTTGATGAATGTTATAATTGTACATGCCTCATTGATCCATGGTTGTAGGCGTGCTTATAATACTGCTTCCTTATGCCGAGTGACATCCACTTGTTCCTTGAGTGCCTTTTCCTGCTGCATCCTTGCAAGCTTTTGTGTAAGGGCAACTGTCTGCATGGTCCCTTTTACCTCATCGTATTTATGTTGCAGCTCGCATACCTCTATCTCTAGGTGCTCTATGTTCGGGTCCTCTTGCAGGGTGGTTAGTACCTCGAATGGCTATTCGAATAGCTTCATGCAGTTTATCACTGTACTGTTAACTGTCGCCATTACTGTTGTGACCGCGGTGGTACACTGTTCTTTGACCTTTGGTAGAGTTAAAGGCTAAGCCTTCAACTGTAGTTTTGTGTTTTGTAGGTTCAGCTCTAGCTGAACCCTGGATATCTATGCTTTTGTGTCGCACACTTCTGTGGATAACTTACAGACGCGTGCCTCCACCAGTTCCTCTGCTTGGATGGCCAACTCCAGGACCATCGAGCAGGCTTCCTCCACAACCTACATTATCTGCCTGTTCCGCTCCACTACCTCATTGCGCTACAGGCTTAAGGAATTTTGGCAAATACCAATGTAAAAAATCTAATGGAATAAGGGAGAGGGATTATAGGAGGTAAATCCTCCTCATTTACTACCCCTCCATTTGAATATTCTTCCATCATCTCAAAGTGCAAACAGCCAAATCATAAGGACTAGAAGGAAACCAAGCAAGTGAAAGAGAAAGCACCATTTTATCTCTAGTTTGGGAGTCGATCCTCCCTAATTTTAATGAAGTCATTGGAGAATTCATATGTATAAGTAGAGATGCCTAGGACCTCAATAAGATTCAGATTTTTATTGTAAAACTCTACTCTATTTTTGAGTTGCAAGACTTACGACAATTTTTTTATGTAATCTTTTGTTTTGG
>APFE031448898.1:0-10355 GCA_000404065.3 Pinus taeda | reverse complement strand
AATAAAAAATAAAAAATAAATAGAGTTAGTTTAGTTTCTTTGCTTGCGTCTTAGTATTGGTTGATGCTTTTTACTTGTCCAGCTTAGATGGTGGCATTTGTTCATTGTTGATTTAGTATTTCTACTTAGCATAGCTTCTTAAATGGTTAATTAGGGTATGGTGTGGTTTAGCATTACATGTTGTTTTTCTCATTACTGCAGTAGAGTAACTCTTTAGAGTAGATTTTCCTTTCTTCCATCAAATAATCAAGATTATTCTAACTCCATATAAGTCTGGCTTGGAACCTCAGTGGTCTCTCACCAGCTAAATAGTGACAACAGGCAGAACCATCACTTTTACTTGTGCATATAGCACTGTCACCTCCAAGGTTGTACGAACCTCAGGTTGATAAGTAAAGTTGGTAGCCCAGGAGTTGGAACATCCTTGCCGAAATACTGGCGCTCATCACTTTTTGACGTTGTTGCCGGGGAGGTGTTTGAATAGAATGTGATTACTGCTTTCTTTTCTTCTATTTCTTGTCTTCAATATTCTACCATTAGTTTACTTCTACAAAACTAATATAGTTGTTTCATTTCTTTCATTTTGGATTATTTACTTTCCTTTCCATTCTGCAAGTAGGATTTCAATTCAGCAAGTAGGTTTTTTCATTCTGTTAGTAATTTTCATTCAATCAACAGTTTCAATTCTGTAAGTACTTTCCAAGTTTTGAAAAGAATACAAAACCAACCCAAAAATATTTCCTTTAATGTTGCATACGAATAGGGACAACTTAGGTAATTTTTTGCCAAATACCCCCATTGCATCCAACAGCCAACCTTTTCTCTTCTTCCATGGCTGTGAACTGGAAGAACCCTTAGGTGAGCAACCAAACATATTTGAAGAACCTACAGGGGAAGAAGAACTCCTAATGAACCAATGGCTGAAAACCAAAATGACAGAGGGAATCAAGAGAGAGTTGAGGGTTCCTTCCCCATTAGGGAAACCAATGGAGACACTAAGATGAAAAATATAAGCCCCTCTGCCCTACCTCATTTCCATGGCCTAACCACAGAGGACCTAACACTTTCCTGTTTGAGTTTGTTGTTATATGTTAAACCTATGACTATACAGATGATGAGAAAAAGTTATAACTATTTCCATCTATCCTTAAGGATGCAACACTAGAGATAGCATCACAACTTGGGCTCAGATGCAGCAGGCCTTTAACAAAAAATATCAGGATTACTGTTAGCCAAAGGATACCAAATGATAAATTTTTAGGATGACCATAGGCCATGATGATTCCTTAGAAGACTATGAAGAAAGATTCTAGCTTAGTTACAAAAGGGCCAGGTGCACACTTGACCCTGAGTCACTAAAGTTGGTCCTACTTCGGGGAGTAATACAATATCCTCTGGATACCTTACATTTGATAGTAGGAGGAGATATCGACCAATTACCCTATGAGTATATCGAGACTATCTTTAGAATCCATTCTAGGGAAGCTTGTAAAAAGGGTAGGGTTGGTCAACCTATGGCCAATACATCATCTTCCAACTCATCCATCAAGGGTGAAATTGGAAACATCTTGGAACATTTCTAAAGTGAGATGCTGCAAACCCTTGCCTTGCAAATGGAAACCATGAACATTAAAAGGAAGCAGGAGGAAGCAGAGAGAGCCTTGGCCATATTTTGTCTGAGATGCATGAGGAGGCATCCTAGGAATGAATGTCCATTGAACTATATTGAAATTATCTTGGTCTTTGAAGAAAACAACTCCACAAACAAGTTCAATTCTTTACCCGAACTCAAATTTGTATATCAAGGAGTTGGAGGGGTCACTGAGCAGCTTTGTGACATTAACCAAAGGAGACCTGCTGGGCCTAGACCATAGCAACAGGGCATGCAAGGGTCATCCCATGCATATTACAACCCCAACCAAACCACAACCATACCTTCTTGGGGACCCCTTACTCATCCTTCTTGGTCTACACCCGCTCCTTGGTCTTATGCATATCAGTATCATTCCCAACTAGCCAGCTAGTCATTTCAACCTTATGCTCTACCACAAGCTCAGTGGAATACACTACTCTAGGGGTGGAGGCCCCAATACAACAATGCTCTAGCTCTATTGCCTCCACCACCTGCCCAACCACAACTCCTATACTCTGCTCCACCCAAGCAATCCTAGATGCCTGCCCAGCCAAATCTGAACCCGAACAATAGGTAGGATCAAAAAGTATACAATGGAGAGACATCATATCCAGCTTACGTTGTGGAAATCTAGGAGATTAACCTGATATTTGGGAGAGTTATCCCAGATAACCAACCTCCCCCTCCACCTAGGGAGGTTGAGAAAGAAAGAGAGGAAAGCAACCTTAAAATAAATCCACCCTTTTCTGATAGATTAGCCCAACCACTCCAACCTACCCCAAAGAGACTAAACTTCTGGGATAATTGAATAATCTATGTGTAAAGATCCCCCTTATCCAGGCAATAAAATATGTTCTCATTTACAATAATTTGATTAAGGAGAAATGTTTCAAGAATTCAGGGAGGTGAAAAAGGGATGACCCTACCATTAATTTCATTCGGAAGTTGTCCTACATAATGTTGGGGCAGGTAATATGTCCAAAATATTTGGACCCTAGAAGCCCTATAATAGATGTGCACATCAATGGCACCATTGTCTCACACACTTTAATTGATCTTGGGGTTGCTATTAATGTGATTACCAAGGACACCATGGTCAAGATTAACCTCCAAGGGTCATTGAGGAGTACCACAACAGTCCTGCAACTTGTATACCATTCCACAGTAACCCTTGAGGGAATTGTGGAGGGTGTGATGGTCTCCATTGACTCCTGGGAGTACCCTATAGATTTCCTAGTTCTCCAGCCTAAGGCTAAGCTTACTGGTTATTCTCTCATCCTTGGGAGGTCGTGGTTGGCCACAACCAATGCTTACATTATCTGTAGAGCTAGGAATATGACCATCAAGAAAATGCATATGTCCAAGTAGTTTGTCCTATACCCTCCTGCTCAATCTTCTCTAAAGCATGATTTACCTTCATGGTTGGAGGAGGAGGAGGAAGATGAAGTTTATTCTGCCCAAATTTATGCTTTGGAAGCAACCATGGGAGGAGGACAGCAAGATGAGGATGAATTGATTGATCGCCTACTCCAAAGTCCAACTCCCAGTTCATTAACTTTAGATGAAGTAGAAAAGGAAACCTAGAATAATCATCCAATTGACTTATGCTTGGCCGATTCCAACCCACTCTATGTCAAAACCATAGAATTCGGCTTAGAGAGAACCTTGAAAATCAATCCATCTCTTTCTTCTCTTGAAGAGGAGAATCTATGCAACATGTTAAAGGAAAATCTAGAAGCCTTCACTTAGAGTTACAAGGAAATGAAGGGAGTAGACCCCTGAGTATGTACTCACCACATATATATCAAAGAAGGTTGCAAGCCAGTCTGCCAACCACGAAGGAGGATGAATCCAACTCTTAAAGATATAGTCAAAGAAGAACTGCAAAAACTGCTAGATGCAGGATTCATTTACCTTATCTCCGAAAATGAGTGGGTCTCTCCTTTGGTGTTAGTTCCCAAGAAAAAACGTAAGTGGAGGATTTGTATCGATTACAGGGAGTTGAACAAAGCCACAAAGAAGGACCATTTTCCTCTACCCTTCATTGACCATTTTCCTTTACCTTTATCAAAACAAGAGTTTGTTGATGATATCAATAAAATAGTGATGATGGTGGAGCAAGCTCCAACTCCTCCCTCATCAAATCACTAAAAAAAAATAAAAAATTAAAAATTAAAAAAATAAATAAGGACTCAGGAGAAAACCTCCATGAGGCGCCTGAGTCCCATCTTTGGGTTGAAAACCTCTTGAGGTGGCCCAATGATGAAAAAAAAGGAAAAAAATGAAGAAAAAGAGAATAAGAAGATCCTTGGGTGAAAATCTTTCTTGAGGCACCTAGGGCAAACAGCTAGGGTGAAAACCTCTCTAAGGTAGCCTAGTTGTTTTTCAAAAAATGAAAGGAAGTAAATGCTTTTTCTCTCATGAAATTTCCATTTGTGGGTGGGTGAGAAGGACAGTCAAGGAGAAAAAGAGGATCCCAAGGAAGCCTCTGCCACTCACATTTTTATTCTCTTCACTCCTTACCATGCAATCCTTCATCATTTTTGTCATTTTCCCAGTCCATTACTTCGATTTATGCAAAGACTATGTTTTCTACAGGATCCCCTGAAAACCTACAAGATGATCCCGCAAGAATTACAGTGACCCAGAAATCCTACAGGAAGCAATCTGAGGGCATATGATGGACTTGTTAGGTCCCTAAAATTCACCCTATTCATGATCTAGCACCTCACCTCATCCACCATCATCATCCCTGCACTCACTATTCAAAAAAAAAAAGATTAGGTTCAATAGTTTTTTCTTCAGTCTTCAAAGAAAAAGAAAGGGGAAACAAAGAGGAGTAAAGAACGTCACTTGAGTTTGCTTTTTTCTCCACACTACCACTTCTTATTTCCATCCATGCCACCATCCTCATAGCCCCAACAAGAAAAATGGTTAAAGAATTTTGAGGGAGAAGGAACTACAAGACATCTTGTAAGAAATCATGTAGCAGCCTATCCCACAGAATGCCACTCACACTAGCAACAAGTCTTCAGCAGGATGATCCAGGAGCTCCAAAGTAGCAGCATTAGATCTTCAACCATAGGTACCTACAAAAACAGAGAAACCATTAGAGACAAAAAGAGGAGGAAGAAGAATGGCATGCAACAAAACTACACAGCAACACCTCTGGTCTTCGACAATTGCAGCATAGCATTGAAACCAAAAGCAAGTATCCCACTCGCTCTCTCATATGCATCATGTAATCAAAAAGTGTAAGGGCTATGAGATAGTTGGTTTATAAGTGAAAATATGGCCAGTTAACTTGGCCACCTTCGTTCAGTTAGCACATGCACAACTAGGTGTCCTCTCACATGTGGCTGCAGTCAACTCAAAGGCAAAGAAGGAGTAGGACAAAAAGAGGTTAAACTATGGATCTATGAGGTGGGATATGATTACGAGGAGTAGGAAATGATGAGATGGTAGTGGGGACCAATGGACCAAAAATGGAAACGTACCTTTTCTACCAGCACACCACCTCACCTCGAATCACCATAAGAGGAAATAAAACATCGATCCCATGCATTCATGCATTTCACCTCCTTGGAACCCCCTCACTCAAGTCACTCTCATAACCCAAGCCACCCACCGAAAGCAAAAATCCATCGTTCACTACATAGGAATTCCTATAGGAGCATGTAGGAGAATTCCTACAGGATACAATCTACTAGATACACAAAGACTGTCTACAGTATTGGAAGAGAAGAGTTAAGAAGGGAGATCATGGGAATTGGCCATTGCAACTATTCTAAAGTGGTAGGCTCTAAAATCACATTCCCCTTTGCAAGTAAATGAACCAGGGATACTCTAAATTTGAGTGAATTTAGCAACCATGTGAAGGGAATTAAATACGTAGTCAACTCTACTTTCTCATGCATTTGAAAAATTGTTTCATCCTTTCATTTTTTTCCTCGAGCCTCGCCAACAAGATGATAGGAGGGTTTAATAGGAGAGAGTCCACAAACACTGTGATGATCCAACAACACCCTCAAGTGCTTGAAATCTTCACAAGACATAACTGGATGGGGTTTTTTGAAAATTTGAGAGGGTATGATGATAAGATGGCTCAAGAATTTGCTCTTCCCCTCACTCCACACAATAGAATCCATGCCAATGTTGTAATAATGGGCCTCACTATATATCTCACCCGTGAGCTCATCAGCAGGGTCACCGCACTTCCCTTAGGAATCCCATGGAGAAAGGAAGAAAAAGGAGATAGTCAGGTGGAAAAAAGTAAATTCTTTTTAGAAGGTGAAGAACCAACTGAGGACAAAAATGGAGTAAGGAGGGAAAGTCTGCCATACCCATGGAGTGAGGTAAGCTACCAACTAATCAAATAGATATCATGTGAGTGTAGATATAGTGTTGTCTATGGCTATCATTTCAAGATCCTTGAAGAATTAAGATTTGGAGTAGGAACACCGTGTCACTAGAGGCTCATCATACCATATTTCTTGCTTCAATCACTCATAGACTAAAGCATCAAAGTGAGGGAGGGGAATTCCCAAAAATTAGCACACCATGGGTTGACTAGGATCCTCATTTAATATTCCACCCAAAACCTCAGAACCCCTATAACATGGTCAGTTTTCAAAGACATGTCAGTAGAGGATGACATCAAAGCTCTCACTTATGATGTTAGTCCTACTGTCAGTGAAGAGGAAGTAAAACAAGATGAGGAAGAGACAGAGGAACATGATGAAGATGAAGAAGAAGAGGGAGAAGAGAAGGAGTATGATGAAGAAACAGAGGAGGAAATTAAGGAGGAAAATGGTAGAGATGATGAAGATATATAAGAAGGAGACATGAAACAAAAAAAAGAAGAAGGCAATGGAATAGAGGCAACAACTTCCCTCACTACTCTCAACACCCTAATCAATAAAAAAGGAAAAAGGCATAGGCAGACCCCACTCTATTTCAGGACACAAAAGAGCACAAGAATAAGACAGGGGAAGTCACAAATGTCAACCAAAATTCCTATTGGGATTGAAGATTCCCATACACAAAAATACAAAATGCCTTCCCCTAAGTCCCCTATCACCTACGTAAGGAGGCCTACTACTATATCAACTTCCTCAAAGGGTAAGGAAATCCTACAGGAGCCACAACTAAATCTACAGGAGGCAAAAAAAGTCCTACAAGATACTCTGTTGAATCTATAGGAGGCACATAAATTGGAAAGAAAGGTAGGGGAGTAGAAAGAAGCTAAAGAGGAGGACCCAGAGACAAAGGAACCTAGCCCCCAACCTAACCTAGACTCCTATTACTGGTTTATTGAAGGAGGTAGGGTCATACTAAAAAAATTTCCATCCCGCTGTTCTTCGAGCTTGAGAAGGATAGGGCCAGAACTCACTGATGGATGCAGATCGACAAATCAAAGGGGGTGGAAGACATTGGGCACACGGTGGAAAAAATCAAAGAAATGGGCAGAGAGCTAAGTGGATTAAGTGACAGAGAAGCTATAATGAGAAATCAACTAGAGACAAAAAATGCATGGCTGAGGGGACATCTATAGGAAATAGAGAACCACTGAGCACGTATGCCCAACCTCTCCTTGGAGGTAATCTAGTGTAGGATGCCAGCCAAATCCTATGCTCTCTACCTCAAAGAACAATGAATGCAATTTCAGATTAAGACACTAGCACAGAGGGGAACCATGCCATTTTAGGATTGCATGCATTTTATTGATATTTATGGTCAAAGTACACTAGAGTATAGGGCCAAAATGGCTAAGTTTTATTTGCACAACATGGCCCTCACAGACACAAATGTTTGGGACCCCAATGCCAAGCTAGGAGATCTAAAATTAATAGCTTTGGCATCATGGATGAACCATGAAGATTCAAGAGCTACAGAGATGAAAAGGATATTGGCAAGAGAGAAAATTGAAACTCTTTTGATTCGATCTGAACAATCAAATCCCATGGCCCTCATCAATACCCATAATTTCATTACAAATGATCCTCAGTTTGCACCTAGATATCTTGCTGCCCAAGAACAAGAAGTTTCACATTTTGAGGACATGTTTAGAATGCTAGGAGATGATAGTATACTTGCTTGCCTAAAGAGATGGAACACACTGCCACACAACTTAAATATAAGAGAATATCGCTTCCCTAAAAGGTTGAGAGAGGCACTCAACATGACACCTATGTATAAGCAATCTCTGTAAAGGTTCAAGGTCAATTGGATAGGCCTAAAACTCAGCCCACCACTACTCTTAAGGATGATAGAACGGAGAAAAGAAGAAGAAGAAAAGAGGCAGTGGGAAGAGGTAGAAAGGAAAGCAGGCTTCTATGAACAAGAAGAGGAGACCACAATAGAGGCATGGGATGTTAGAGAGGCTACCAGAGCCATGAGGGATATGGATACTGACTAAGTTTCTCAGAAGATGAGAAACACTTTCAGTAGGGGGGTGATGATGAGCCTCATCATTGGGCAATTATATGGGCCTTAATTCACCTCCTAGCTTAGTCAAACCAACTATTCTCATAATTTATTGCATACTTTTGATTATATTTTGTTTATGAGATGAGTTAGAGTTGGATATTTTGCTTTGTGGTCTAATGTGAATTTAATGTAGGATTAAAGGATAAAAGCAAGGAATTTTGGAAAAGAAAAGACCAAGGTCAAAACTTGAATGGGACAAGGGAGAGGGATTATAGGAG
This sequence comes from Pinus taeda, assembly GCA_000404065.3. Classification (NCBI taxonomy): domain Eukaryota; kingdom Viridiplantae; phylum Streptophyta; class Pinopsida; order Pinales; family Pinaceae; genus Pinus; species Pinus taeda. The sequence continues at coordinate 2,015 of APFE031448898.1, read as the reverse complement.
GTAAATCCTCCTCATTTACTACCCCTCCATTCAAATATTGCTCCATCAGCTCGAAGTGCAAAGAGCCAAATCATGAGGACTAGAAGGCAACCGAGCAAGTGAAAGACAAAGCACCATTTTATCTCGAGTTTGGGAGCCGAGCCTCCCTAATTTTAAGGAAGTAGTTGGAGACTTCAGATGTATAATAAGAGAGGTCGAGGACCTCAGTAGGATTCAAATTTTTATTGTAAAACTCTACTCTATTTTCAAGCTGCAAGACTTGTGATAGTTTTTTGATGTAATATGTTGTTTTGGTGATAAGAATAAGTTGTGTTTTGAGCGAGCACTGAGTTAACTCAGAGGGCTGAAGCTCTCGAGTTAGGGCCAAACCCTAGCAACTAAATCTCCTCTTTAATGTACATGTATGTTAGTGTAGATTCATAACTTAATTGTTAATTTTCTTAGTAGATGCATTTCCATTACAACAGTGTAGATTAGATTAGTTGTGTGATAGTTTGCTTCAATTTTTTCCTTTTTTCTAGTAGCAGGTTAGCAAGGAGAAAAAGGATCACCACAAGGTTTTCAGCAGGTGTCTTGGCCTCACTTCCCCCCTTTGGGACCATGACTTGAGGAAGGGACCCTTCAGTAGCCCCGAAAACACAAATTTCTAGTCCTTGTATGAGCTTTGGAGTTTGTTTTCTTTGATTTAGTATTTGGTTCATGTTGCAAGGTAGATTTCATTTTCATATTTTTCCATCTCCATTCCTATAATAAGATATCACTCATTCTTCCATTCCCTTCAACAAATTTCTTCATGCATAATATAGGCAATTGATTCATGCTTTTCTAGTTTATGAAAATGTATCTTGTTGCATAGTTCTTGGAAGACACACATTTTTTAAGTAGAGCAGATACTTCATGAGGATACCAAGACTTCATAATCAGCAGCCACCTTCCACGTCATCCACCTTAGCCATCCCTTGTTTCATCATCACCCTCACTAGTTTTTCATCTTTTTTTCATTGAAATTCCCCTAGATACATTTAGTGAATCTAGCCATCTCTTATCTTAGATATTGACTCTTGAGTGCTCCTAGACCTCCTAACACTCCATTCCACCCATCACATACCTTTCCCAAGTTTCCCAACACCTCCAACACCTCATAATTAGCTCTCGGTTATACCTTGTAGGTTTCCTGTAATTCCTACAGGATCACCTATAGTTTCTAGTACATCCTGTAGGTTTTCTTGAAATGGCCTGTTTTAAGGCCGAATTTATGGGAAGCCTATAGGAAGTAAAAAAAGCCTCCTAGGACCCCTCCACACCATCTAACCACTACATAAACCTTCTATCCATCCTCAAACACCTCCCATCCACCCGTCACATCCACAAGAACAATTAGTTTGCATACTTGATTTTTCCTAAAAACCAAAAAAAGTAAAAATAGAGTTAGTTTAGTTTCTTTTCTTGCATCTTAGTTTTGGTTGATGCTTTTTACTTCTGCAGATTAGGTGGTGCCATTTGTTCATTTTTGATTTAGCATTTCCACTTAGCATAACTTCTTAAATGGTTAATTAGGGTATGGTGTGGTTAAATTAGCATTACATGTTGTTTTTTCATTACTGCAGTAGAGTAACTCTTTAGAGTAGATTTGCCTTTCTTCCATCAAAGAATCAAGCTTCTTCTGATTCCATAGAAGTCTGTCTTGGAACCCCAATGGTCTCTCACCAACTGAACAATGACAACAGGTAGAACCATCGCTTTTAATTGTGCATACAACACTGTCACCTCCAAGTTTGTAGGAACCTTGGGTTGATAAGTTAAGCTGGTAGCCTAGGCGTTGCACCATCCTTGCTGCAATACTAGATCTCATCAGATATCAGTAGATTAGCTTCTAGTATTGTGATTTAGAAAATTTCATGAGCAGTTTAGAATCTACACAAAAAAACTCTACAGTAACTACCCCACACCCTCTCATGATTCTCGGCCTCATTTGAACCTTTTGTCCATTAGAACGTCTTCGTAGATACTGACAA